>JAVIAB010000145.1:16801608-16869108 GCA_032433765.1 Megaustenia siamemsis | reverse complement strand
AATAAAACAAATAAAAATCCTAAAATTTAGACTAAGTGGTACCTCAATCATGGTTCCCCTGAAATGGTATAACCGTTCTCCATTGGGGACGTCGATTCCAGTTTCAGAACTAGGGCTCTAAATGATGATTAAATTGAAGATTATAATTCGTGATCGGCGTGTGAGTTGACGCGATCGACGTTTGAGTTGACGTGATCGACGTTTGAGTTGACGTGATCAACGTTCGAGTTGACGTGATCGACGTTTTGAGTTGACGTGATCAACGTTTGAGTTGACCTGATCAACGTTTGAGTTGACGCGATCGACGTTTGAGTTGACGTGATCGACGTTCGAGTTGACGTGATCAACGTTTGAGTTGACGCGATCGACGTTTGAGTTGACGTGATCAACGTTTGAGTTGACGTGATCAACGTTTGAGTTGACGCGATCGACGTTTGAGTTGACGTGATCGACGTTTGAGTTGACGTGATCGACGTTTGAGTTGACGTGATCGACGCTCGAGTTGACGTGATCGACGTTTGAGTTGACGTGATCGAAGTTTGAGTTGACGTGATCGACGTTTGAGTTGACGTGATCGACGTTTGAGTTGACGTGATCGAAGTTAGAGTTGACGTGATCGATGTTATACCTTGACAAAAGACAGATGAAGAGAGTGAACGATAGGTTGTGTAGTAGCCTCAGTCATAGTTGACTATAGTAGCCTCTGTCAGTCATAGTTGACTGTAGTAGCCTCTGACAGCCATAGTTTACTATAGTAGCCTCTATCAGTCATAGTTGACTATAGTAGCCTCTGTCAGTCATAGTTGATTATAGTAGCATCTATCAGTCATAGCTGACTATAGTAGCCTCTATCAGTCATAGTTGACTATAGTAGGCTCTGTCAGTCATAGTTGACTATAGTAGCATCTGTCAGCCATAGTTGACTATAGTAGCATCCATCAGTCATAGTTGACTATAGTAGCCTCTGTCAGCCATAGTTGACTATAGTAGCCTCTGTCAGCCATAGATGACTATAGTAGCCTCTATCAGTTATAGTTGTCTATAGAAGCCTCTGTCAGTCATAGTTGATTATAGTAGCCTCTGTCAGTCATAGTTGACTATAGTAGCCTCTGTCAGTCATAGTTAACTATAGTATCCTCTGTTAGTCATATTTGACTATAGTAGCCTCTGTCAGCCATAGTTAACTATAGTAGCCTCTGTTAGTCATATTTGACTATAGTAGCCTCTGTTAGTCATATTTGACTATAGTAGCCTCTGTTAGTCATATTTGACTATAGTAGCCTCTGTCAGTCATAGTTAACTATAGTAGCCTCTGTCAGTCCTTTTTAACTATAGTAGCCTCTTTTAGTCATAGTTGACTATAGTAGGCTCTGTCAGCCATAGATGACTATAGTAGCCTCTATCAGTTATAGTTGACTATAGTAGACTCTGTCAGTCATAGTTGATTTTAGTAGCCTCTGTCAGTCATAGTTGACTATAGTAACCTCTGTCAGTCATAGTTAACTATAGTAGCCTCTGTTAGTCATATTTGACTATAGTAGCCTCTGTCAGCCATAGTTAAATATAGTAGCCTCTGTTAGTCATATTTAACTATAGTAGCCTCTGTTAGTCATATTTGACTATAGTAGCCTCTGTTAGTCATAGTTAACTATAGTAGCCTCTGTCAGTCATCGTTAACTATAGTAGCCTCTCTCAGTCCTTTTTAACTATAGTAGCCTCTTTTAGTCATAGTTGACTATAGTAGCCTCTGTCAGCCATAGTTGACTTTAGTAGCCTCTGTCAGCCATAGTTGACTATAGTAGCATCCATCAGTTATAGTTGGCTATAGTAACCTATGTCAGTCATAGTTGACTATAGTAGCATCTGTCAGCCATAGTTGACTATAGTAGCATCCATCAGTCATAGTTGACTATAGTAGCCTCTGTCAGCCATAGTTGACTATAGTAGCATCTGTCAGCCATAGTTGACTATAGTAGCCTCTGTCAGCCATAGTTGACTATAGTAGCCTCTTTTAGTCATAGTTAACTATAGTAGCCTATGTCAGTCATATTTGACTATAGTAGCCTCTGTCAGCCACAGTTGATTGTAGTAGCCTCTGTTAGTCATAGTTAACTATAGTAGCCTCTGTTAGTCATAGTTGACTATAGTAGCCTTTGTTAGTCATAGTTGACTATAGTAGCCTTTCTTAGTCATAGTTGACTATAGTAGCCTCTGTTAGTCATAGTTGACTATAGTAGCCTTTGTTAGTCATAGTTGACTATAGTAGCCTTTGTTAGTCATAGTTGGCTATAGTAGCCTTTGCTAGTCATAGTTGACTATAGTAGCCTTTGTTTGTCATAGTTAACTATAGTAGCCTCTGTTAGTCATAGTTAACTATAGTAGCCTCTGTTAGTCATAGTTAACTATAGTAGCTTCTGTTAGTCATAGTTAACTATAGTAGTCTCTGTTAGTCATAGTTAACTATAGTAGCCTCTGTTAGTCATAGTTAACTATAGTAGCCTCTATTAGTCATAGTTAACTATAGTAGCCTTTGTTAGTCATAGTTAACTATAGTAGCCTTTGTTAGTCATAGTTAACTATTGTAGCCTCTGTTAGTCATAGTTAACTATAGTAGTCTCTGTTAGTCATAGTTAACTAAAGTAGCCTTTGTTAGTCATAGTTAACTATAGTAGCCTTTGTTAGTCATAGTTAACTATAGTAGTCTCTGTTAGTCATAGTTAGCTATAGTAGTCTCTGTTAGTCATAATTAACTATAGTAGCCTCTGATAGTCATAGTTAACTA
Source organism: Megaustenia siamemsis (assembly GCA_032433765.1). Lineage (NCBI taxonomy): Eukaryota > Metazoa > Mollusca > Gastropoda > Stylommatophora > Ariophantidae > Megaustenia > Megaustenia siamemsis. The sequence continues at coordinate 16,866,326 of JAVIAB010000145.1, read as the reverse complement.
TAGTAGCCTCTGTTAGTCATAGTTAACTATAGTAGCCTTTATTAGTCATAGTTAACTATAGTAGCCTTTGTTAGTCATAGTTAACTACAGTAGCCTCTGTTAGTCATAGTTGACTATAGTAGCCTCTGTTAGTCATAGTTAACTATAGTAGCCTCTGTTAGTCATAGTTAACTATAGTAGCCTCTGTTAGTCATAGTTAACTATAGTAGCCTCTGTTAGTCATAGTTAACTATAGTAGCCTCTGTTAGTCATAGTTAACTATAGTAGCCTCTGTTAGTCATAGTTGACTATATTAGTCTCTGTTAGTCATAGTTAACTATAGTAGCCTCTGTTAGTCATAGTTAACTATAGTAGCCTCTGTTAGTCATAGTTGACTATAGTAGTCTCTGTTAGTCATAGTTAACTATAGTAGCCTCTGTTAGTCATAGTTAACTATAGTAGCCTCTGTTAGTCATAGTTAACTATAGTAGCCTCTGTTAGTCATAGTTAACTATAGTAGCCTCTGTTAGTCATAGTTAACTATAGTAGCCTCTGTTAGTCATAGTTGACTATAGTAGTCTCTGTTAGTCATAGTTAACTATAGTAGCCTCTGTTAGTCATAGTTAACTATAGTAGCCTCTGTTAGTCATAGTTAACTATAGTAGCCTCTGTTAGTCATATTTAACTATAGTAGCCTCTGTTAGTCATAGTTAACTATAGTAGCTTCTGTTAGTCATAGTTAACTATAGTAACCTTGCTTAGTCATAGTTAACTATAGTAGCCTCTGTTAGTCATAGTTAACTATAGTAGCCTCTGTTAGTCATAGTTAACTATAGTAGCCTCTGTTAGTCATAGTTAACTATAGTAGCCTCTGTTAGTCATAGTTAACTATAGTAGCCTCTGTTAGTCATAGTTGACTATAGTAGCCTCTGTTAGTCATATTTGACTAGGGATTTTGCCGGACCCCTAGATAATGTAATTTTTTTTTCTTTTCTTTCGCCGTGTACTCTCTTTTTCTGTGAATCTGTCTGCTTCTTGATTCAGAGTGTGTTGATAAAAACTGCGGTCTGCAGCTTTTGTCTACAACATGGATGTGTATAGAAGATCATAACGTGTTTATTTGGTATTTGTTTTCCTCTTTCCAATGAAGGTGTAGTATCGAAACGTTTTATTTCCTTCTCTTTCCCTATTAACTTAGCTGCCTTAAATAATTATTATAAAATATTAAACGCTTTCAGCAAACTTACGGGCATCTAAATATCTCAAATTTTCAGTAAAGGAACAGAACTGTTCAACTCCTATGTGATACTAATACTAACATATGCATGTGCATGTTTGAAATCTACCAAGACTTTAGATAGGAAATTAAAGATGTTTTTGTAAACAAATGTCTTTGTAGGATCTCAAACATAAGCTAGAAAGAACACACTTCAAATGAACAGAAAAAAGACGAATCAAAAAAGGAATATGCGTCGAGCTGTATAAGAAGGCGTTGAAAATATTTTGGTTATGTGCTGAGAATGAATGAAGTTAGACTTCCCCGACAGGTGCTCATGTGGAAACCACCTGGTAAAAGAAAACAAGGTTGACCAAGAGAATAGCTCTACAGAACAATTAATATGGAAGGCGCAAACATGGGGCTAAGAAACGAACAAGAAATACAAAAACTATAGTTAGTTCAGAAATTCGTGCCCACAGAGTTTATTAATTATCTCGGAAACTGTTTGATGAATCTCTGTAATTCTTGCTCGTGAAATCTTATTTCGTCACCGACCTTCTGTCTGATTTTTTCCCTACTGTCATGCATTTAGGAAAGATTTTTTTTTTTTGGGAGGTATATAAAAATATGATTTTCTTGCTTGTCATAAATTTTAGGATTTTACAATACCCACATTTGTTGTAATCAAGTCACCAATTAAAAAGGCAAATTTCACGTGCACACCACACAATCTTAGCACCGTTTGGCACTCTTAACCTGTAAGACGCGTGCCACTTCCCATGGTTGTTTTTTTGATAATTTCATTTCCGGTTTCTTGTTAAATTGGTCCAGAGGCGTATTTTGACAAAAATATTTACTATTAATGAATATTCCTGTATGTGTGATAATTTGTAAGCTGTTGTGACGTGACTACTTGATTTTTAAAACCATGAAGAGTTTAAAGTGTAAATTCATCACTATGCAAAAGGTAACTGTGTTATTGTACATGCACCTTTGCAAGGAACTAAATGGGGTCGATTATATTACTATTCAATGTAATACGGATACGCCTTTGGCTTGCATTGTTAGAAAATTAACATAATTTACAGTAAAATCTAATGTTTAGAGCACACGGTTTGATATTTTCCTAAAATTATATAACAAAAAACGATTTGTGCAAAATTCAGACTACCTTTGTACTTAAATGTTATCAAATCTGAAGGTCGGTGAAAAAATAAGATTTCATGAAAAAGAATTACAGAAAATCATCAAACAGTTTCCGAGATAATTGATCAACTCTGTGGGCACGAATTTGTGAACGAACTATAGCAGCAAATCGTCAATCGGGGAGAACTATGATTTCTGCCCTAAGTGCCGTCTCTGGCCCGTGAGGAAGATGAAGTAGAATGAATGAATGAATGAATGAATGAATGAATACAGAGTAATGTATTTTTTTATCAACTTTTTTTTTTCCAGCCCCAATTGATATTTATATTTGTGCCTACCTCAATAGGTTATGCAGTACCTATAAGGCAATGTTTCCAATTCGCTTAGATCGTGACGATAAATTGGAGAGTGCCCCAAGTGTGGCTCAAACCCACTTGTTTCTTTCTCATGTCGTATACCATCCCAGCAGCTTGCACAAGGAAGCTTCGACACCTGCCGATGAGTTAGAATTGTGATAACTGCAGTGTGATCACCCATGGTTGTAAATAACTCCTGTGGTCCACCCAGTGACTAGGTTAAACGGTCACTAGAATTCATGTTCTAGGAAATCCGAGGAAGTTCCTCATCAATACATATTTGGTTATTTGGTTATGGAAGGCCCCAGTATCACTACAAACGAATTTAAATCCATAATTGCTGAACCTCACGTGCCAGCGTAATCATCCAAATTAATATCTCATCTCCCAAACAAAGAAAGGTAACTGTAGTCCCCATCGTAGCAGTCTCAGCACACGCCAAAAAGACATAAGACAAAACCGCGCAGGAAGTGAACACAGCCAACGGTTCCCTGTCATACGATATCATCATTCATCGTACACAATTGGAATATCGGAACATGATCAAAACGGAGGAGACACACAGCTCACGGTGTGCACAGAGCACTTAACTCAGTAGCTCCTGCAACAAGCCGGACTTGGAATATGAGGAAACTGCAAAAAGGAACAATTGTCATGCATAGCCTTCAATTGTTCCCGCCGTCTATCCACCATATACCGGAAGATCACGTCCTCTTGAAAATGATGATCGTCGTATTTTTAAAAAAATGTATAGCGCTTGATGATGTTAGGCCATCGTAGTTGACTCCAATTCCGAACATATAGACACACAGTTTATCGTCAGATTATCCCCGTCGCACATCAAACAACAGACCTAGATTATCGTACGGCCGGTTATCAAACGTGATCTTGTCAACTGTAAGTGTCTTCAAACTGTGTTGTTGGTTTTGTTCCTCAATGAGATCATGCAACATGGACAAATAAAATTAACTGAAGAAAATTTGCACAACATGGACCTTTTGACTTTGTTTTTAGAACGGAATGGCTTCACTGCATAGCTCGTGCTGAAGGCGACACCAATCGAAATTTTATGGTCAACTATTGGCAGTGTCCCAGTACACTTTATTGTATTGTTATTTTTTTTGGTTTTTTTTTTACATATGGCGCATATCCTAATCTCATACCGCAGTCGTTGCAAATCGACCCACACAGATGGATCCCAGGCCGTGCTGCGGAGTTCGTGCAATTGGGTCATGGTTCTCCTTGGAGATTCTTGATATTTCGAGGGGAAAATCGGAGCACCTATAGATAAGTCCGGTGTGAAATGATGATGATTCTCACATAACATAACATAACATAACATAACATAACATAACATAACATAACATAACATAACATAACAATTTGTTAATATTGTAAACATTTTACCACCCTTTAACATCAATTTCAGATATTATCATGTTAATTCTTGTGATTATTTCTTTATTTTCTTTTCAACACGCGATCTATCTAGTTCCAACTCCTCCCTATTGTAATAACATATCATTATGATTGAAATAATAATTCTTCAATCACTCCCCCCCCCCCCAACCTTTATCGCGCTACGGCTGTTTTGTATGAAGCAGGACAAACATGATATCATAGAGGGACCGTACTCCATCGTACCCAATATCTAACCGAGGACGCAACGAGGGCGAAAATATCTTCATATCGAGTGTGCTAGTGTTTGTTTGACGTCAGACAATGTTGACGGATCACAGTCGAATTTGTGCATAAAAATGAAATGATCATGTCGGGTATCTGGTCGAAGTGGGGGAAAATATGATGTGAACTGTTGAAGTTTAAGAGGGGAGGATATTAGCTCACGGATGGTAGAGTCGCGCCAGACGAATTTTGCCATGAAAATTCATGTGAACAATTTTAAATCTCTGGCTTAAAGTTCGAGCAAGGAGAGGGGAAAAGAAAGAACAGACGAGTGAGAGAGCGATAGAGAGAGAGAGAGAGAGAAGAAAGAAATAGATAGATAGAGTGAGTGAGTGAGAAAGAGATGGAGGGATAGTGAGCATGGGAGTTAAAGAACGTTAATAATTTTAAATCTCTGGCTTAAAGTTCGAGCAAGGAGAGGGGAAGAGAAGGAACAGAGAGAGAGAGAGAAGAAAGAGATAGAGTGAGTGAGAGAGAGAGATGGAGGGATAGTGAGTATGGGAGTTTAAGAACGTGAATAATTGTTTTACATTTGATTACAGAATGTTAGGAATAATGTAATTGACAAACTCATGTAATGTGGTGAGATGCAACAAAGCTTGTCAAATCATTGGACAGTTATCACCACTATTGTCCAACAAGGAAATAACTCTGGAGGCAAAACGGGCACTGTACAATACAATCTTCATCTCAACGTTGCCAGTGCCAGACCTGGACCCTAGATGCAAGAACAATAAGAAAAATAACCTCTACAGAGATGAAATGTGTTAGACGAATGACAGGAAACAGTCTCAGAGATAAGATCAGGAATGAAGAACTGAGAAAAAAGCTAGGAATAGCCCCCGCCATTGAATATATAAAGAAACAACAGATAAAATGGTTTGGCCACGTGACAACGCAGAAAGATCAAAACACAACACAAGGAGCCTTCAACAAACGTTGTGAGAACACCAGACCCAAGGGTTGACCACGAAAAAGATGGGTCGATGGATTATTAGAAGCACTAGGAAACATAACAGCAGCAGAGGCGGACATAAGAGCGAAAGTCCGGAAATTATATCTCCCCTCGACGCCGAAAAGCAGATGATGAAGGAAAGAAGAGAAAGAAGAAGAAGATGTAATGTGGTTATGAAAGTGGACAGCGCTTGAGCAGTCAATGACTCATAAATGGCAGCGTGCGTCTGGGTAACTGAACCATAACTGATCAAGATCACATTCTACCTCTTCGTGGCGACAATAGAAACAGATTGACCAGTCTGATCAACTGGTCTTTTCCTTGTTACTCGTCTTCTTCACATTGTTCTTTAACTACTTCTTTATTTGCTTCCTTATATTGTTCTTTATATGCTTCATTATCTTCTTCTTTATACAATTAAAAAAAATTGTTCTTAATTTCTTTTTTTTGTTTTCTCTTTTTTTTGTCTTTACATTCTTATTTATCTTCTTTATTTTCTTCTTTATATTCTTCTTTATATTCTTCTTTATATTATCTTTATATTTTTTTTACCTTCTTCATCATCTCCTTTTTTATCATCTTCTTATATCCTACTTTATATCCTGCTGTAATTTCTTCTTTCTTCTATCCATATATCCTTCTGTAATTTCTTCTTTCTTCTATCCATATATCCTTCTGTAATTTCTTCTTTATTCTCTTCGTGTATCCGTCTGTAATTTCTTCTTTACTCTCCTCATATATCCTTCTGTAATTTCTTCTTTATTCTCTTCATATATCCTTCTTTATCTATTTTTTTATGTTGTTGATCTGCCTCCTTACCTTCTTTTTAATCTTCTTCTTTCATCTTTCATCTTTTTCTTACTATTGTTATCTTTATGTTCCCCAAAATTGTAGAGCCCATCGATATTAAAGACTTGTTACAGCAGCACCTCCAAAACAGGACAAGATCCAACCTTACCCAGCAGAACCCTGGAATCAACAAAGCTATTACAGGTCGGCAGTTCTCCTTTTTTTGCTTTAAAAATTCAAAGTATAAAAAATATAACATCGTGGCAACAGCCTACTAAAAGTAATATTGGAAGGGAAACTACAAGGCAAAAGAGGCAGACCAAGACTAACATGGACGAGTAACATCAAAAGATGGACAAATCAATCTATGACAGCGTGCACCATCAAAGCAAGAAACAGTAGAATGGCGATCCATGGTAGACAACCTTCGTTGCGGAGAAGGCACTCGATGATGATGATGACGTGGCAATATAAACAGAATAATAGTTATATATATTTACATATGGCTGTGAAACATGGAGAACAACAAAATTAACAATTCTGAAGATACAGACTTTCATTAATGGATGCTTACGCAGTTAAAAAGGATGGAAATGGCAGGACAAAATCACACATAGAATTTTGCAAATGTACCAGTCAAATGCCAGTGGATAGAGAGATACAGCGAAGACGTTGGCGCTGGATAGGACACACACTGCGGAATCCAACTGAGATTATTACATAACAGGCCCTTTTTTGGAATCCCCAGGGGAGAAGACAAAGAGGAAGACCAAAGAATTATTGGAGAAGACAGATAGAAGCAGAGATGAAGATGATGGGGAAGACACAATCTTAGTATTATTATTATGACTATTATTATTTGTATTTGTATTGTTACTATTATTATGATTACGAATTATCAGGCCATATGTCCTTTTCAGAGCGTTGCAGTCATCACAGCCCGTCTGAAATAATCTATGTCACTAGCCAAATCTCCCACAGAACGTCGCATTCACCACAGCCCGTCTGAAATCATCTCTGTCTCTAGCCAAATCTCCCACAGAACGCTGCATTCACCACAGCCCGTCTGAAATCATCTCTGTCTCTAGCCAAATCTCCCACAGAACGTTGCATTCATCACAGCCCGTCTGAAATAATCTGTCACTAGCCAAATCTCCCACAGAACGTCGCATTCACCACAGCCCGTCTGAAATCATCTCTGTCTCTAGCCAAATCTCCCACAGAACGTTGCATTAACTACAGCCCGTCTGAAATAATCTATGTCACTAGCCAAATCTCCCACAGAACGTTGCATTCACTACAGCCCGTCTAAAATAATCTATGTCACTAGCCAAATCTCCCACAGGACGTTGCATTCACCACAGCCCGTCTGAAATAATCTATGTCTCTAGTCAAATTTCCCACAGAACGTTGCATTCACCACAGCCCGTCTGACAGAATCTCTGTCTCTAGCGAGATTTCCCATTTCTGTTTCATCTTCAAGGTTTCCTGGATATCATGAAACAACCTTCTTCTTGGTCTGCCCCTGATGTGCCTCGCAGGAACCATGCCTTCCATTATTGTTCTTTCCAGCTTGCTGTCTTTTAACTTGACTATATAATTGTATGTGTGTGAGGTGTCAGATCAGGTAATGTTTACCTGCTACTTTATGCAGTAAACAGTACAACCTGTGGCTTTCCAACTGCCTTGCAGGTAAGCTCGGGAGAGTAAAAGGCTAAGGGAGGGAACCCCGAAGTAAAACAACCCCACTGCCTTGTGGGTGAGACTTTTTAGTCAAAGGCTAGCGGAGCCAACTGTAAACAAACCGACGGAAGGCAACAGAAAACCACCGTCGTAACTACTTTGTACAATCATGAATCACCTAAGAAGAGTAATGAAAATGTTCTGAAAGAGGTCAAAGCAAAAAAAGAGAGCTAATTTCCAATATTAGGAACAAACAATCATCAGTTTTTGGCCATGTAATGAGAAGGGAACAGCTGGAATATATTGTAACAACTGGGAAACTTGAGCAGATTGAATTGGATGGAAGGAAAAGAAAACAAACGACGAAGTCTTAAAACAACTAAAAATGAAATTAGAACTGCTAAACACAATTCAAACAAGACAAATGCGATTTTTGGGCCATGTTAAAAGACACAACAGCCAAATAAAAGTAATCCTGGAGGGGAAAATACAAGGTAAAAGAGACAAAGGCAGACCAAAACTAACATGGACGAGTAACATTAAAAGATGGACAAATCAGCCTATGACAACCTGCACCATCAAAGCAAAAGACAGAGCAGAATGGCGCTCCATGGTAGCCAACCTTCGTCGCGGAGACGGCACTGATGATGATGATGATATATATATATATATATATATATATATATATATATATATATATATATATATATATATTGTTTAATGTCTTATGTAAACAATCAACGATCAATTTCAATAACCGAAATTACTGTTTGAAAAAAAAAAATTTTTAATTTATTTTGATATTCCAGATTTCGTTTGAAAGATACATCAGAATCGCCCACTCTTGATAAAATAATGCCCTGTAGGAAATGTGTAGATCCTCAGGACATTTGGCAGGCAATCGTTGCAGAAAGACCAACAAAAACAAAATGTCTTGCAAGTATAATGAGGTGGTTGGAGGAAGTACATTGTGGATCGGAAATCTTTTTCAAAGTGAAATAAGGCAAAAGCGGACGAATCTCTAAAGTGGATATAATTACATCTTGTCGGTATCGTAGTGATATCGAGATGGCTTAGTGATGAAATGAGCGTGGATTCGATCGCTGCTTGACGCGGCACGGCTGTTTGTTGATGATATATTAGTAGACTTGTTTCATTGTCTCAGCACTGAATCATTATCATCATTCCTTTAATACAATACAGTGGACAACATGACAACAAAACATGTTCTACAGGATTGCCCCCAGTACACAGACCTGAGAAGAGCAATGTGGTCCACGCCCACATCCCTGGAAGAGAAACTATACGGGGCAACCGAATCGCTTAAACAAACAGCTGACTTCGTGAGAGAGTCCGGAATCCAACTCTGGCAGTGTCATGATCGCAGAAGCAGAAGAAGAAGGAGAAATGCAATTCTGCTTTGGTACATCAAAAGTGGTAACATCATCATCATGTGCCATACCGGTTGGTGTAGGCGATCATGTCCCTCCTCAATCTTCTATCTACAGTGCATCGTTTCAGTTCTGTTGTTGACTGTTTCCATGCCATGACACCAAGCTATCCAGTATTTTCTCTCTTTGTCGTCCGCGATCTCTTTCCTTTTATTTTGCCAGTTGTAACTAAGTATTCAATCTTTCCTCTTCTCATGATGTGCCCGAAAAATGTTGATTGCCTCTTTCTGATGTTTTTTAAGAGCTCCCTTTTTGTGTTGGCCTCTTTGAGAACTTCCTCATTGGTTTTTTTATCTGTCCAGGGAACTTTGAACATTCTTCTTAGAAATCCCATCTCTGTGGCCTATAATCATCTTTTCATTTGTTTGTCTACTGTCCGTGATTCGCTTCCATATGTCAGAATTGGTTCTATGTAGCACCGATGAACTCTCTTTCTCACTTCTATTGACATAGATTTGTTGCATAAGATATTTTTCATTTTCTGAAATGCTATTTTGGCCTGAGCTATTCTGCTTTTTATTTCTGTGGTGCATCTCCCATCTGATGTTATTATTGTGCCCAAGTATTTGAAACGTTGTACTTGTTTCAGATTTGTCTCGTTTATTTTTATGCTGCATGATGGTGGTGGTTGTTTCTTCTAATCGTCTTTTTATTTGTTTGTCTATTGTCCAAGATTCGCTTCCATAGGTCATAATTGGTTCTATATAGCATCGATGACCTCTCTTTCTCATTTTTATTGACATAGATTTGTTGCACCAACAAGTGGCGCAATAACTTGCCTTTTTACAAATGTAGTTAAAATACGATTATATAGCTCCGGAAATAGTAACAATGATGTAATTTTGAAATGATTATTTTGATAAATGTTAACAAGCTAAAAATATCAATACGTTTTATTTATTTATTTATTATTTTTATTATTTATTTATTTATTTATTTATTTATTTTTTTTTATTTATTTATTTATTTATTTTTTTTTTTTTTGGTGTTCGCCAGCTTTTACATCTGACAAAGTCCCTAGAGACCAGGAACTGGATTTGGGCGTTAATCCGTTTTTCCATGGCAGCCGTGTGCACAGGGGTCCCTCGCCGCACAGGCAGATAACTTCGCCTTCGGAGGTGCTCATATATTTTTCCGTCCATGAGTATTTGACGTTTTCAAGCCGGGACAAAGAGAACAAGAGGCAGGGTTCGATCCCAACCGACGGCTTCCGAGTTCACCCAGCCTTAAATGGGTACCGAATTTTCTCTGGGAATGTAAATCGGTACGGGCGTAATACCGACTACTTTACCCCAAAAATCATGTGCTGATGGTCTATAAAATGTATGGTCACTAACACCATATTCCCTATACGCTACTTGGCGTGACGGGGGCTCTTTACTATTTTTTTATTTACTATTTTTTTAGGACGACAAGAAGAAGAGTTGCAACCCGCTGAACAGAACTTTTGTAAGTGATCATATAGTTGTAAGTTTTCTTTTACATTCCAGAAATTAGAAAATGGTGGTTGGTTGTTTGCGTTCGCCCGATGACTAAAGTATTCTAGAGTTCCGTAGTAGACTAGAATATTCCTCTTCATCATCCGCCCTTACAAGGACGTAGTGGACATGTCTGCGTTGTGTTGTGGTTTGTAGTATAACCGTTATATTTGCGCCTTTCGGCCCAACACATCCGACTTCAGCACGACATTTTTGAGTACCGGGTTGTCTTCCCTCTTCGTTCCCTGCACGCTTGGCCAGACTAGACAGGTCAGTCTGTTACTGGAGGCACCGCGGAGAGGTGGAGCAGGGTCTGGATGGTTTTGGTACACCGATCCTGGCGCAAGCCATCAGCTGTCGGTCGCTGACAACTTCCAGCTCTGGTGCTGGTAGGCGCGCCTTCGCCTCCAAAACAAAAAAATAGAAAATGAAAAAGAATGTTAGCTCTTTCCGTGCGTTTCGCCGCACAGTGCGTCAGTCTCAATTTGATTAGTGTAAACCGTCATCAAAATGTAATCTGTTTACATGTCTTGTATCATCTTAGGACAAATTTGAAACAAGCGCAACGCATCACATACTTGGGCACAATAATAACATCGATGGAAGATGCACCACGGAAAGAAAAAGGCAGGACAAAGTAACCAACTCTTATGTCTTACAACGAGCCAAACTCCCGTCCATCATGGCAACACTTAGGAGTCGGAGACTAAGGTGGCTGGGTCATGTAAGGAGAATGGCAAACAATCGTATTCTGAAACAAATATTGTATGGCCAACTTAAGGATGGAAAGAGATCAAAGGCAGACCAGTGCTGAGGTATTAGATGTATACAGGGCTTCCTTAAGTGAATTCTCTATCAGTGAAAAAAAAAACTGTGAAGATCTGGCTGCATATCGTAACTCAGGGAGAACAAAAATTTTTAAAAAATGACACAGCAACTTTCAGGGCAGTGCTGATATCAAATTCAGTAGACAAAAGGCGCAGAAGAAAGGATACAAGGTCAGGCACTACGAATTCATCTAGCTAATTCTGCGATCGAATCTGTCTATTCAATATTGGCAGATTCAGTCACGAGAGAAGCTGCTCAGTAAAAACAGCATCCAGGATAAGCCACTTATATTTTACTCTCTCTCTCTCTCTCTCTCTCTCTCTCTCTCTCTCTCTCTCTCTCTGAGATCAGGATTCAATCAGAGTAGGAATCCAGACTCCCACACGAAGACAGCTGTCTGTTTAAGCCTGTTAGATCCACTCCGCTTGAATACCTGTTAAAACGTTGCACTGTGTTCTGCGCCAGTGACCCAGTGTATCCAATTTCAGCCAGCATTTTGTTCAGGTTTGCTTTCCTTAGCCTTTGATTGTCCCCAATCATCCTGCAAGGCATCAGATGATCTTTTCTGTAGGGGTATTCTGCCCTTAGATGGTCGGCCCTCCCAGGTTTACGAGCACCATCTGCCCGAGTCACTAGATGTGACTAACACAGATACGCGACTTGGAATATGAGGAAACTGCAACAAGGAACACTTTTCATGCATAGCCTTCAATTGTTCCCGCCGCCTATCCCCATATACCGGTAATTCACGTCCTCTTGAAAATGATGATCGTCGTAGCACTTGATGATGTTAGGATATCGTTGTTGACTCCAATTCCGAACATATAGACACACAGTCGTCAAATTATCCCCGTCGCACATCAAACAGCAGACCGCAAGATTAGCGCACGGCTGGTCTATGGAACCATTACGATGACGTAGCACACAACAATGCCGAACACAATCTCGCTCCCTTTAGATTTCTGATTGCTCTAGTGTAAGCAGCCTACGACGAACAAAACACGAAGCAAATTCCCCAAAGAGACAAAACTGCGGCTGACGAAGTGGTTTACATTAATGAGTAACATGGAAATAACTTGCGACGAAGAATTCCAACAACGGTCATGAACTGCACCAATGTGACGTAAGCGCAGATCAAGTCTAGACGGTGGAAGGTCTCATTCACAACACTTGATTTGTCAAAAACGGACTGTTGTCGGCCCACTACCTCGCTTTAGCGGCACAGATGTATTAAGTATATCATCATTTTGACTTTAACGCAGAAAAATGCAACGGAGAACCGTAATTAATCAGACCCTGGATGCACTTTCTGCAGCAATCAAGAGGACGTGGACTAGTTCCGCCATCTTGGAGACGGAACGGAATATTTTACTCAACTACTGACTTATCATGATTGCTTGCTACCAACCGTCTGTCAAAACCCAAAGATCATTTAACAAGTCAATGAACCATTAAAAAAAAAAACATCTGTAAATCTGTTACATCAAAACCTCATATTTTGAAGAAAATTGATGCCATTTATTATTCTCAGCGTTTTGTACTCACGTCTTGAAAGCGTTTATTCTCAGCGTTTTGTACTCACGTCTTGAAAGCGTTTATTCTCAGCGTTTTGTACTCACGTCTTGAAAGCGTTTATCAAACTGAAGATTAGATGTCGTGTATTTTCTGCGTTAAATCAAACCGCGAGTTTGTATTGAAAAAGGAACGGAACTGGGTCGGCGCATGACCTAGATTTGGTCTTTAGCATCAGAATTGAGGATTCTACGGTGTATTTCTTTTATGACAATCGATGACATCAGGTCCTGCCTTAAGTGATAGATTAAGAAAGGTATTCCAGGGAGAATGAAAGAAATAAAGAGTACGGACGAATGAAGATTATGAGTGATTCGATTACAGAATTTGTTGTATATTTGAATAGACCAAGACGCGAAGGGGCAGGGAAATTGCAAACTGTGGACAGGAGACTGGGTACTTTCCATCTATTGATCTCCTTAAAGGTTCGTTCAACCTTAAATAGGTTACGGGGATTATTTTTCTGGGCAGGAAAGACATTCTGGCGCAGAGTCTATCATGTTCCCCAAATATGTGACAATGGTGAAAAGAAATATGGGAATGGATATATTATATTTTGTTATCTATACACCTCGATTAAGAAGGGGCAATTTTATTATTATTATTATTATTATTATTTTAACAGAACAGTGTACTATAACAGCTTTACATGAGAGAACAAAGCAGAAAAAATGTTGACGTTTCGGGCTCACATACGGCCGTAAATTGTATGCAGTTGTTGGAGATTGTTGTATGTTTTGTTCATTGTCGAATGCTCGTGCAGTGTATGTTCCGTAGTATGTGGACCAAATGGGCACATAGGTGTATGTTACAGCCACAGTTTATATGTGTATAGTCAATGTGATATGATCTGTTCATAGCTTGTAGCTACAACTTGTGTTTCTTTAAAATTATTATTTTATCCACAGTAACAAAAACGCTTCTGTTCTGTATTAGATCATTTAACAGACTTTGGACAATGAGTAAGTGGTGGGGTGTAACGTACACTCTTATAAAGTTCGCTGACAGATTTACAAAATAGGAACAAAACAAAATCATGACATTCAGACCAACATGCAATCTTCTTCAGAAAACGAGAGCATAAACGGACAACGGCTTGAAGATAAACTACTAAATGCTCATGGGAGCCGCGATAGATCAGTGATTAGTGAACTGGATTGCAAAGAACAAAAGGTAGGGTTCGATCCCAACTGACGGCTTCCGGGATCAGCCAGCCTTAAATGGGTACCGGATTTTGTTCTGGGAAATTAAAACTGCACGGGCGTAGTACCGACCACACTGCCCCAAAAATCATATGTTGAAGGTGTGCATCTTTGTGTGTGCATGTCTGTGTTAGTCACATCTCATATCTTTGTGTGTGCATGTCTGTGTTAGTCACATCTCATATCTTTGTGTGTGCATGTCTGTGTTAGTCACATCTCATATCTTTGTGTGTGCATGTCTGTGTTAGTCACATCTCATATCTTTGTGTGTGCATGTCTGTGTTAGTCACATCTCATATCTTTGTGTGTGCTTGTCTGTGTTAGTCACATCTCATAACTTTGTGTGTGCATCTCTTTGTTAGTCACATCTCATATCTTTGTGTGTGCATGTCTGTGTTAGTCACATCTCATATCTTTGTGTGTGCATGTCTGTGTTAGTCACATCTCATATCTTTGTGTGTGCATGTCTGTGTTAGTCACATCTCATATATTTGTGTGTGCATGTCTGTGTTAGTCACATCTCATATCTTTGTGTGTGCATGTCTGTGTTAGTCACATCTCATATCTTTGTGTGTGCATGTCTGTGTTAGTCACCTGTAGTGACTCGGGCAGATGGTGCTCGTAAACCTGGGAGGGCCGACCATCTAAGGGCAGAATCCCCCTACAGAAAAGACAATCTGCTGCCTTGCAGGAAGATTGGGACAATCAAAGGCTAAGGAATGCAAACCTGATTAAAATGCTGGCTGAAATCGGATGCACTGGGCCGCTGGCGCAGAACACAGTGCAACGTTTTAACGGGTGTTCAGTCAGAGTGGATCTGGCAGACTCTAATTGTGATGTTCTGTCTGTGGGGGCGATCAACACACTTAACCTGACAGCTGACTTCATGTGAGAGTCTGGAATTCTACTCTGATTGAGTCCTGATCGCAGAGAGAGAGAGAGAGAGAGAGAGAGAGAGAGAGATATGTTGACGGTCTGTTAACTTTATGGTTACTAACGCTATATTTCCTTATAAACCACTCGGCGTGACTGGGGTCTTTACTTTTGTTGTTTACTTAATGTTCATAACAATCATAATTCTTTTGCCATGTCATGAGAAGGGAACAGCTGGGATATATTGTGACAACTGGTAAAACTGAGGGACGAACAGATAAAGGAAAGCAAAGAGAAAATGTATCAGACAGCTTAAGAGAATGGCTTGGCAGAAGGTCAACAACAAAAATGATAAATAACTGTCGAGCAACAAAAATGATAAATAACTGTCGAGCAACAAAAATGATAAATAACTGTCGAGATCGAACATTCTGAAGAAAAATGATCACCTACGCCTGCAAACATGGCACTTGATGATGTTGACTACGTGATCTAGATTGAGTGGAACTACACCAAGGAGAAGAGGAGAAACTGTTGTAAGAAGTGAAATAAAATGAATCGCTGCAGTTCCCTGCCTGTTCCTTGCTTCCAGAATGAGTGTTCCGTGTAATGCGTCATCAACATTGGCTGTACAAACTGATTGGCCTTGACATGTATTATAAAAGTTGTGACCCTGTTTTTTTCGCCAAGACCCGTACTTTCAGCCAATCGTCTCTACTGATAGAGTTTATGATTTATTTGGCTGTGTTTAAAGAGATGTCGGTGTGAAACTATTTCTGTCAACATCCTCTCTTAGATAATGTATCTACCACATCATTTCTTATTCATCATCAAGTACCGGGCCTGCTGGCGTAGGTGATCAAGTCTCTCCACAACTTTCCAATCTCGACAGCTATTTATCATTTCTGTTGTTGACCTTCTGCCAAGCCATTCTCTTAAGCTGTCTGGTATCTTTTCTTTTTGCTTCCCTCTATCTCTTCGTCACTCAATTTTCCCAGTTGTTGCAATATATTCCAGTTGTTCTCTTCCTTCTCATTACATGGCCAAAAAATAATGATTGTTTCTTCCTAATATTGGAAATTAGCTCTCTTTTTGCTTTGGCCTCTTTCAGAATTTTTTCTGACAAAAATATATTAATTTTTTCTATTAAAAAACACACAAAAAAAACTATCTTTACGACATCTTCCCACTACTGGGATCTGCCAAGTGGACTAATAGAACCGGAGAATAAAGGCTGCTTGTCTAGTGCAGTCGCTGCGAGGTGTTCGAGTCTAAGTTTCTATTTTGGTTTTTCAATATATCATTTATTCATTCTTCATTTGTAATTTCTTACCAAAAAATGTGTATATTCAGATCATTAGTATTTACAATTTACCACAAAGCGTTTCGAGCCGCGATAGCTCAGTGGTTAGTGAACTGAACTACAAAGGACAAGGGGTAGGGTTCGATCCCAACCGACGGCTTCCGGGTTCACCCAGCCATTAATGGGTACCAGATTTTTTCTGGGAAAGTAAAGCGGCACGGGTGAAATACCGACCACATTACCCCAAAATTCATATGCCGAAAATCTGTAAAATTTATGGTCACTAACACCATATTCCCTATACGCCACTTGGCGTGACGGGGGTACTTTACTTTTTTTTTTTAACAACATCCGAATGGGTACAAGAGGAAACGAAGAAGAGAAAGAAGAGGCACTAGCTACTACACCATTGTAGCGTTAACGTGTCCATAAATTAAAGAGAAGAGAAAGAAGAGGCACTAGCTACCACACCATTGTAGCGTTAACGTGTCCATAAATTAAAGAGAAGAGAAAGAAGAGGCACTAGCTACTACACCATTGTAGCGTTAACGTGTCCATAAATTAAAGAGAAGAGAAAGAAGAGGCACTAGCTCCAACACCATTGTAGCGTTAACGTGTCCATAAATTAAAGAGAAGAGAAAGAAGAGGCACTAGCTACTACACCATTGTAGCGTTAACGTGTCCATAAATTAAAGAGAAGAGAAAGAAGAGGCACTAGCTACTACACCATTGTAGCGTTAACGTGTCCATAAATTAAAGAGAAGAGAAAGAAGAGGCACTAGCTACTACACCATTGTAGCGTTAACGTGTCCATAAATTAAAGAGAAGAGAAAGAAGAGGCACTAGCTACTACAGCAAGGTCTCGTTAACGTGTCCATAAATTAAAGAGAAGAGAAAGAAGAGGCACTAGCTACCACACCATTGTAGCGTTAACGTGTCCATAAATTAAAGAGAAGAGAAAGAAGAGGCACTAGCTACTACACCATTGTAGCGTTAACGTGTCCATAAATTAAAGAGAAGAGAAAGAAGAGACACTAGCTACTACACCATTGTAGCGTTAACGTGTCCATAAATTAAAGAGAAGAGAAAGTAGAGGCACTAGCTCCAACACCATTGTAGCGTTAACGTGTCCATAAATTAAAGAGAAGAGAAAGAAGAGGCACTAGCTACTACACCATTGTAGCGTTAACGTGTCCATAAATTAAAGAGAAGAGAAAGAAGAGGCACTAGCTACTACACCATTGTAGCGTTAACGTGTCCATAAATTAAAGAGAAGAGAAAGAAGAGGCACTAGCTACTACACCATTGTAGCGTTAACGTGTCCATAAATTAAAGAGAAGAGAAAGAAGAGGCACTAGCTACTACACCATTGTAGCGTTAACGTGTCCATAAATTAAAGAGAAGAGAAAGAAGAGGCACTAGCTACTACACCATTGTAGCGTTAACGTGTCCATAAATTAAAGAGAAGAGAAAGAAGAGGCACTAGCTACTACACCATTGTAGCGTTAACGTGTCCATAAATTAAAGAGAAGAGAAAGAAGAGGCACTAGCTACCACACCATTGTCTCGTTAACGTGTCCATAAATTAAAGAGAAGAGAAAGAAGAGGCACTAGCTACCACACCATTGTAGCGTTAACGTGTCCATAAATTAAAGAGAAGAGAAAGAAGAGGCACTAGCTACTACACCATTGTAGCGTTAACGTGTCCATAAATTAAAGAGAAGAGAAAGAAGAGACACTAGCTACTACACCATTGTAGCGTTAACGTGTCCATAAATTAAAGAGAAGAGAAAGAAGAGGCACTAGCTACTACACCATTGTAGCGTTAACGTGTCCATAAATTAAAGAGAAGAGAAAGAAGAGGCACTAGCTACTACACCATTGTAGCGTTAACGTGTCCATAAATTAAAGAGAAGAGAAAGAAGAGGCACTAGCTCCAACACCATTGTAGCGTTAACGTGTCCAAATTAAAGAGAAGAGAAAGAAGAGGCACTAGCTACTACACCATTGTAGCGTTAACGTGTCCATAAATTAAAGAGAAGAGAAAGAAGAGGCACTAGCTACTACACCATTGTAGCGTTAAGGTGTCCATAAATTAAAGAGAAGAGAAAGAAGAGGCACTAGCTACTACACCATTGTAGCGTTAACGTGTCCATAAATTAAAGAGAAGAGAAAGAAGAGGCACTAGCTACTACACCATTGTAGCGTTAACGTGTCCATAAATTAAAGAGAAGAGAAAGAAGAGGCACTAGCTACTACACCATTGTAGCGTTAACGTGTCCATAAATTAAAGAGAAGAGAAAGAAGAGGCACTAGCTACTACACCATTGTAGCGTTAACGTGTCCATAAATTAAAGAGAAGAGAACGAAGAGGCACTAGCTCCACCATTGTAGCGTTAACGTGTCCATAAATTAAAGAGAAGAGAAAGAAGAGGCACTAGCTACTACACCATTGTAGCGTTAACGTGTCCATAAATTAAAGAGAAGAGAAAGAAGAGGCACTAGCTACTACACCATTGTAGCGTTAAGGTGTCCATAAATTAAAGAGAAGAGAAAGAAGAGGCACTAGCTACTACACCATTGTAGCGTTAACGTGTCCATAAATTAAAGAGAAGAGAAAGAAGAGGCACTAGCTACTACACCATTGTAGCGTTAACGTGTCCATAAATTAAAGAGAAGAGAAAGAAGAGGCACTAGCTACTACACCATTGTAGCGTTAACGTGTCCATAAATTAAAGAGAAGAGAAAGAAGAGGCACTAGCTACTACACCATTGTAGCGTTAACGTGTCCATAAATTAAAGATTGAAACCCTAGCTGGACGATTAGATAATCGGAAAGTTCTCACCGTATTGGGTACAGGAAATAATCTCGGAAAGTTCTCACGTATTGTGTACAGATAATCTCGGAAAGTTCTCACCGTATTGTGTACGAAATAATCTCGGAAAGTTCTCACCGTATTGTGTACAGGATAATCTAAGTTCTCACCGTATTGTGTACAGGAAAAGAAAATTCTCACCGTATTGTGTACAGGAAATAATCTCGGAAAGTCTCACCGTATTTTGTACAGTAAATAATCTCGGAAAGTTCTCACCGTATGTACAGGAAATAATCTCGGAAAGTTCTCACCGTAGTGTACAATATTCTCGGAAAGTTCTCACCGTATTTTGTACAGGAAATAATCTCGGAAAGTTCTCACCGTATTTTGTAATAAGTAAAGTAAAGTACCCCCGTCACGCCAAGTGGTCAGTATTACGCCCGTGCTGCTTTACTTTCCCAGAAAAAAATCCTGTACCCATTTAAGGCTGGGTGAACCCGGAAGCCGTCGGTTGGGATCGAGTCCTACCCCTTGTCCGTCGTAGTCCAGTTCACTAACCACTGAGCTATCGCGGCTCCCTCCGTATTTTGTACAGGAAATAATCTCGGAAAGTTCTCACCGTTTTGGGTACAGGAAATAATCTAGTTAGAAGCCACATGTAGATGAAGTTCAAGATCGGAAATACACAAATGTGTACATGTGGATAAAATCTGCAATATACTGATAATTCAAGAAACACTTCATGGTGATAGGATAGTTAGTGCCCCTGGATTTCATTGTTTCTACAATAGGCGACACCTTGGACAGGCCATCCTTGTGCGAAACAATATGATGGCAGTTGAGGTTGATATGTCTGCGTGGGACAATGTAGAATTGCAGGTAAATGCGGTTAGGGTGCAGACCCCAGTTCACAGACGAGAGGAGACATGTGCTGCTGCTATAGATCTGGAGGATGCATACAACAGAGCACCGTTTGAATACCTCATGCATATGCTCCTCAAACTAGCGGTGCACACATTTCTCATTAGATGGATCGCTGCAGCACTGTTCAGAGGAAGGTGTTGCTCAGATGTGGAGGTTGGTCATCCGAGCCAACATCCATTTGCCCAGTGCTGTAACAATATATATTGCACATTGTAAACAAAAGGGAGCCGCGATAGCTCAGTGGTTAGTGAACTGGAATACAAAGGATAAGAGGACGGTTTCGATCCTGATCGACGGCTTCCAGGTTCACTCAGCCTTAAAAGGGTACCAGATTTTTTTTCTAGTAAAGTACAGCGGCACGGGCGTAATACCGACCATAAATCATGTGCCGAAGGTCTGTAAAAATTATGGTCACTAACACCATATTCCCTATATGCCACTTGGCGTGACGGGGGCTCTTTACTTTTATTGTAAACAAAAGTCTACATAAACAGCTTTACTGTAAGAAAGACAACACACAAGTAGGAACGTTTCGGCCAAAAGCCTTCGTCAGTATGACAAGATAGTAAACACGCGCAAGACGGTGATATATAAAGATTTTTACTTGGTGTAAGTCACAAACTTTTGAGGACATCGCTTCGATAAGATCTCTGTATCATGTATCTATGTAATCGTGGTGAACGTCGCTTATTGTCTTGTTTGTTTGTTTTGTTGTATTGGATCATCATCACTGCACACCGGACGAACACATAGGTGCTTCCATATCCCCGCAACGAGAGAACTCCGTAGCACGGCCTGTGATTCAGTGTGTAAAAGTAAAAAAAAAAAAAAAAGTAAAGAGCCCCGTCACGCCAAGTGGCGTATAGGGAATATGGTGTTAGTGACCATAAATTTTACAGACCTTCAGCACATGATTTTTGAGGTAATGTGGTCGGTATTACGCCCGAGCCGCTTTACTTTCCCAGAAAAAAATCCGGTACCCATTAAAGGCCTGGTGAACCGGAAACTGTCGATTTGGATCGAACCCTACCCTTGTCCTTTGTAGTCCAGTTCATTAGCCACTGAGCTATCGCGGCTCCCGATCCACTGTGTGGGTAAGATTTTTCCTGATAATTCTGCCAGAGAAGCGGCCATATTTATGGCCTACTCTTTTCGATTTCAACTTCTAAGGGATCTCTAACGTGTGCGGGTGCACACAACACCTCCTGTTCAATGCCGTTATCCGAGAGGGCTAGACATCGGATCCCACCACCTAAGAGGTCAAGGGAGGGTAACTTTATAAAGTAATCACGGATTCATCACCACCATAATCAGTAAGTGCCGTCTCCGCATCGAAGGTTGGCTATCATGGTGCCCCATTCCGCCCTGCCTCTTGCTTTGATAATTCAGGTTATCATAGGCTGAATTGCTCATCTTTTGATGTTACTCGTCCACGTTAGTCTTGGTCTGCCTCTGCCTCTTATCCCTTCCAAGATTACTTTTTGTAGGCGGCTGTGTCTTTTAACATTCCTCCAAAATCTTATTTGTCTTCTTTGAATTGTATTTAATATTTTTCTTTGCATTTTTACTTTAATGGGTACCGAATTTATTTCTGGAACAGTAAAGCGGCACGGGCGTAATACCGACCACATTACCCCAAAAATCATGGGCCGAAGGTCTCTAAAATTTATGGTTACTAACACCATATTCCCTACACGCCCCTTGGCATGACGGGGGTATTTTACTTTTTTTTTTGCATTTTTACTTATTTTTAAGACTCCATCTTTTGTTTTCTTTTCTTTCCATCTAATTATACCTATTATTCTATATATTCATGGAGCCGCGATAGTTCAGTGGTTAGTGAACTGGACTACAAAGGATAAGGGGTAGGGTTCGATCCCAACCGACGACTTCCAGGTTCACCCAGCCTTAAATGGGTACCGGATTTTTTTCTGGGAAAGTAAAGCAGCACGGGCGTAATACCGACCACATTACCCCAAAAATCATGTACTGAAGTTCTGTAAAATATAGGGTCACTAACACCATATTTCCCTATACGCCACCTGACGTGTCGGGGGTACTTTACTTTGTTTCTTTATTCTATATATTCACAATGCAAAGGATTCAATTTTCTGCTCTATTTTCACGGACTAATGTTTCGAATGTTTGAAAAATCACCACCGCTCTTTGTGAGCTTTGAACCTAGATTCTTCCAGTCCTGAGACTAACATCGTTTTTTTGTTGAGCTGCTTTGTTCAAATTTGTATTTATTTCTCCACATTCATTATCATCATCATTGAGTGCCTTCTCCGCAACGAAGGTTGTCTACAATGGATCGCCATTCTACTCTTTCTCTTGCTTTCATGGTGCAGGCGGTCATAGATTGACTTGTCCATCTTTTGATGTTACTCGTCCATGTTAGTCTTGGTCTGCCTCTGCCTCTTTTACCTTGTATTTTCCCTTTCAATATTACTTTTAGTAGGCTGTTGTGTCTTTTAACATGCTCCAAAAATTGCATTTGTCTTGTCTTAATAGTATTTAGTAGTTCTCTTTTTATTTTCATTTGTTTTAAAACTTCATCGTTTGTTATTTTTTCTTTCCATCCAATTCTACCTAATCTTCTATAAATCCACATTTCAAAGGATTCAATTTTCTGTTCTGTTTTCTTGTCTAATGTCCATGTTTCTGCACCATACAGGAATATAGAGAAGATGTAACACGTCTCCACATTACCTTTCATTTTGTTTGTAATAAATTCACAAAATCTCAGCCGTCAATAACGGATTTGCTTATTTGTCTGGTACATAAATTCTATTTCTCTGAATCTTATTTGCTCAAATTTCAGAGTAACAAGATTTGTGGATACCTTGAACGTTGGGTAGCTGTTCCTTTACGTACAGAGCACAATCTATGGGCGGCAGAGAAAATCAATTTTACTCACCCAAGTCTGACATTTGACAATAGATTTTTGGAAATCCAGCACCAATTTGGATCGTGGAATTTTGAGCAATCCATGAAGTGAAATCGGACTTTTCTTTTATGGTGATATGCCTACATATCAAATATCAAGTATCAAACATCAAGTATCAAATATCATATATCAAATATTTTAAAAATATAATATTGTGTGAGTGAAGCTGTAGGAAGATTGAAAAATAAACATAGAATGGCATCAAGTAACTAAATCTAGTGAGAGACAAGACAACCCGTGATGTTTCAGTCAAATTCTTCGTCAGAAACAAGATATAGAAAAACGAAAACACGAATACTTAGCTTTAGTTTAGTCTTGTCGACAGTTCATCCTTAATGCACATCAGACAAGCCCATAGGTGCTGATATCGTGTAACGAGTAACGACACCGGTGAATTTTCCTTCCTTCCTTCCTTCCTTCCTTCCTTCCTTCCTTCCTTCCTTCCTTCCTTCCTTCCTTCCTTCCTTCCTTCCTTCCTTCCTTCCTTCCTTCCTTCCTTCCTTCCTTCCTTCCTTCCTTCCTTCCTTCCTTCCTTCCTTCCTTCCTTCCTTCCTTCCTTCCTTCCTTCCTTCCTTCCTTTCCTTCCTTCGGTTCTTACCATCTTCTTTCTTTTCTTTCCTTACTTTCTTCTATTCTCTTTCTTCCTTCCTTCTTTCCTTCTTTTCTACCTTCCTACCTTTCCATTCACTCTATCTTTTTTCATTTCTTTCTTACTTTCTCACTTTCTTCTCTCCTTCTTTCCTTCCATCCCTTTTTCCTGGTTTACTTCCTCCCTTCCATTCTTTCCATATTTTGCTTCTTTCTCTTCTTCCTTTACTTCTTCCTTTACTCCTTCATTCACCCCTTTATCTCCTTCCTTCTTTCCTTTCTTCATACCCATTCCTTCTATATTTTTCTTCCTTCCCTCCTTCCTTCCTTCCTTCCATCGTCTTTCTACATTTTTAATTTTCTGTCTTATCTTCCTCTTCCTTTTTAATTTCTTCCTCCATATCTTGTTTCCATTCCTGAGTACACTTATCAACAATTATGGCGAAAATAAATAGAAACTTTAATTGAAGTTCTTGATAAAATCTCAAAATTAAAAAAGTAATCTTTGGAGTTTAATTACGCTGATCGTACCTGCTGTTGTGAAAGTGGTTCATATTTTCCTTAATATGTTTTTGTTTTCTAATTAACAAATATCAAATTCTGTTGTTATTGTTGTTTTTGTTGTTTTTTTTTAAATTAAATGCAGATTACATTTCACACGGTGTTGGTTAATCGAAGGCCCCGGTATCACTACAAAGGAGCTAAAATCCCTAATTGCTCAACCGCCCGTGCCAGTGGAATCTTCCGAATTAACATCTCATTTAACATTTCACATAATTTTTAGAAAGAATTTTCATTGGGTCTTATTTTTTTATTTTTTATTATATTCTAAAAATGTATTTTTACAAAAAAATGGTATTTTAAACATGCATTATTGACAAAGCCCGAAATTTGTTGGATAAGATGAAAAGATGATTAGAGGCCATAGAGATGGGATTTCTCAGAAGAATGTTGAAAGTTCCCTGGAAAGCTAAATAGACCAATGGAGAAATTCTCAAAAAGAGGCCAACACAAAAAGGGAACTCCTAGAAAAACAATCAGAAAGAAACAATCAACATTTTTCGGGCACATCATGAGAAGAGGAAATTTGGAATACTTGGTTACAACTGGCAAAATAAAAGGAAAGAGAGATCGCGGACGACAAAGAGAGAAAATACTGGATAGCTTGGTGTCATGGCATGGAAAACAGTCAACAATAGGAATGAAACTATGCACTGTAGATAGAAGATTGTAGGAGGACATGATCGCCTACGCCAACCGGTACGGCACATGATGATGTTGAAGATAACACTTTTTGAAACATATATTTATGTTACGGACGTGTTTGGGCTCTTTCTCTGCATTATATCAAACTGGATGATATCAAATTGATAAGCTCAATACTTAACTTCCGGTGTGTGCCTGTGCTGGCAACACGATACAATTTTGGATGGAAGTCAAATGTAAGATATAAGTGAACTTCAATGCCGGTAGTAAAAGAAATTCAAGCGTTCTTGTGATATTTCGAATGGATTTATTTGTGATCTATTCTTATAGTTTGTGTGAATAAGTAGAAACTACAGTATGAAAATTAACACAGCAAAAACATAGGCTATAAGAATAAGCAAATTAAGACACCCATTAAACATTAAGATCAAAGATTAAAAAATAAAACAAGTAAAGGAATTCAAGTATTTAGGTGCAATGTTCACAGAAGATGGAAACCCTGCCAAGAATATATAGAGCAACAACAACTTAAATGGTTTGGCCACTTGGTCAGAATGAATCCTCACCAATCACCATCAAGGGCGTTCTTCTCGAGAATGCATGAAAAAGACCAAGAGGAAGACCCAGAAGAAGATGGATAGATGCAGTGACAGAGACATGTAACAACAAAGAAAATCACTAATTCAGACAGTTCGAGCAGCACAAGAACGACAAATGTAAACCACGACACCTTTACAGTGAGAAAGAAGAAAGAATAAGAGGATAGATGCAGTGACACATGTAACAACAAAGGAAAATCACTAATTCAGACAGTTCGAGCAGCACAAGAACGACAAATGATATAAACCACGACACCTTTACGGTATCAGTGAAAAGAGAAAAGAAGAATAAGAATAATACTTTACATGTTTATATAACTGAACTTTTTTTGCACTAAAATCGCCTGACTGTTTCAGACAAAAGAATACAACGTATTCCCCTCTTCACAAAATTGTGCTATCCTGATGTCCTGTTTTAGTTAATTTGATGTCCCGTGTTTGTTTGTTTTTTTTTTTTTTTTTTTTTTTTGTGGTGATCCTGATGTGTAGTGTTCGCTATCCAAATGTCTTGATATAAATTAATTCTGGTGGTTTTGCACTATTGAACGCGTGAAAAAAATGGCGGTTTGTTTTCTCTGGTCTGTCATCAAGGACGCTTTAATTCATTTAATTTGTAAAAGGCATCCGCGTACTGCAGAGCGATTTACTGGAGTTGGCCAGTCTATAACGTGGAAATGGGTTCTGGACCGTGCGACTGAGTGAGTGCACGTTAGTCTAGACCATCCAGAGCATCGACATTCAGCGACAAAATCAGTCGTAATTCGCTGAACACTTCGGGACTTGCTGAGGAGAGGATCTGAGCACTTATGGACATGTTCGGAGTACAATGATGATGACCCGTAAATAACTCAATAACTCAATACAATTCTGATGTCCTGTCTTTTTCTATCTTATTGTTCCGCCTTTTGCTATCCTAATGTCCCGTTGTAGTTAATCTAATGCCCAGTTTTTTTTTTCCAATATAATGTCCCGTTTTAGTTAATCTAATGCCCAGTTTTTTTTTCCAATATAATGTCCCGTTTTAGTTAATCTAATGCCCAGTTTTTTTTTCCAATATAATGTCCCGTTTTAGTTAATCTAATGCCCAGTTTTTTTTCCAATATAATGTCCCGTTTTAGTTAATCTAATGCCCAGTTTTTTTTTCCAATATAATGTCCCGTTTTAGTTAATCTAATGCCCAGTTTTTTTTTCCAATATAATGTCCCGTTTTAGTTAATCTAATGCCCAGTTTTTTTTTCCAATATAATGTCCCGTTTTAGTTAATCTAATGCCCAGTTTTTTTTTCCAATATAATGTCCCGTTTTAGTTAATCTAATGCCCAGTTTTTTTTTCCAATATAATGTCCCGTTTTAGTTAATCTAATGCCCAGTTTTTTTTTCCAATATAATGTCCCGTTTTAGTTAATCTAATGCCCAGTTTTTTTTTCCAATATAATGTCCCGTTTTAGTTAATCTAATGCCCAGTTTTTTTTTCCAATATAATGTCCCGTTTTAGTTAATCTAATGCCCAGTTTTTTTTTCCAATATAATGTCCCGTTTTCGCATTTAAAAAAACATGTCGTCCAGCCAAAGTTAATAAAACTTAATCTTTCACTATCAACTTTTACGATTTCTGAAAATAAAGAGATATTTATCGCCGGACAGACTTACGGTTTTAGGTAGTCGAAGCCCCCGGTATCACTGCAAACGAATTAAAATTCATAATTGTTTAACCGCTCGTGCCAGTGGAATCATCCAAATTAAAACTCATTCATTGAACGATTCAAACAGAGAAAAGCAGCTGCAGTCCCCATCATAGCTGCTACAGCACACGCAAAAAAACATAAGGCGAAGCGGCACCGAAAGTGAAGGCAGCTGAACTGTCCTTCGTCATACGATATCATCACCCATCGCAGGCAATCAAAATCGGAAAGACTTAGTCGGCGTGCAGTTTTAAGAAGGATGATTACGGTACCGTGGACAGTCATATAATCATCATCATCATCGTGTGCCTTCTCCGCAACGAAGGTTGGCTACCATGGATCGCCATTCTACTCTGTTTCTTGCTTTGATGGTGCAGGCTGTCATAGATTGATTTGACCATCTTTTGATGTTACTCGTCCATGTTAGTCTTGGTCTGCCTCTGCCTCTTTTACCTTGTATTTTTCCTTCCAATATTACTTTTAGTAGGCTGTTGTGTCTTTTAACATGCCCCAAAAATTTCATGTGTCTTGTCTTAATTGTATTTAGTAGTTATCTTTTTATTTTCAGTTGTTTTAGAACTTTATCGTTTGTTATCTTTTGTTTCCATCCAATTCTACCTATTCTTCTATAAATCCGCCTTTCAAAGGCTTCAATTTTCTGTTCTGTTTTCTTGTCTAATCATTTTAAGGAGTATGTGAACTTCCGGTCAATATGGTGGATAGGCGGCAGGAACCATTTAATTCTATGTCTAAACAGTATTTCTTGTTGCAGTTTCCTCATGTGGAAAGTCCAGTTTGTTGCAGTAGCTACTGAGTTAAGTGCTCTGTGCACACCGTGAGCTGTGCGTTTCATCCTTTTTGATCGTGTTTCGATATTCCGATTGTTTACGATGAATGATGATATCGTTTGACGGAGAACGATGGCTGTGTTCACTTTCTGTGCGGTTTCGCCTTATCTCTTTTGCCTTGTGCTGAGACTGCTATGATGGGGACTACAGCTACCTTTCTTTGTTTGGGATATAAGATAGTAATTCGGATGATTCCACTGGCACGGGCGGTTGAGCAATTATGGATTTTAATTCGTTTGCAATGATACTTTAGTTTTTTGGTTACGGAAGGCCCCGGTATTGCAGTGATATTGGGGCCTTCTATAACCATAATCATAACTATAGCCATAACCATAACCAAGAAGTAAGGTTGAGGAGGGACAATGATATCCGACATTTCCCTAGGATTAATGAATGAACTTTTCAAATACTGATGTTTATTAAATTATTATCCTTCATCTACAAATCTAATATACAGAGTGTCCGAAAAAGAATACACCATTTTCTTAATTTTTTTTTTATCCAGATGAGCAAAAGACCGCAAATTGTAACTCCCCTCAACGCTGAAAGGCAAATGAGGAAAGAAAGAAGAAGAAGAATACGTGTCGTAGTAATGGAGGAAATGGACTATCGACTAGACATCTGCCATGTCACGAAGGGCACCCATAGTGAATCTTTGTAATATAATGTAGGAATTTAAAAAAAACTTTTAGATATTACATTACCTGGTGTGAAAATGATCCTCATATCACAGATGGGCCGGGAATAATATATTTAAAAAGTACATTTATTTTCGATCATCCTTTACATATCTGCATATAATCATCATCATCATGTGCCATACCGGCTGGCATAAGTGGTCATGTCCCTCCACAATCTTCTATCTACAGTGCATAGTATCAGTTCTGTTGTTGACTGTTTTCCATGCCATGACACCAAGCTATCCAGTATTTTCTCTCGCCCGCGATCTCTCTTTCCTTTCATTTTGCCAGTTGTAACCAAGTATTCCAACTTTCCTCTTCTCATGATGTGCCAGAAAAATGTTGATTGCTTCTTTCTGATGTTTTTTAAGAGCTCCCTTTTTGTGTTGGCCTCTTTGAGAACTTCCTCATTGGTCTTTTTAGCTGTCCATGGAACTTTCAACATTCTTCTGAGAAATCCCATCTCTGTGGCCTCTAATCGTCTTTTCATTTGTTTGTCTACTGTCCATGATTCGCTTCCATAGGGCAGAATTGGCTCTATATAGCAGCGATGAACTCTCTTTCTCATTTTTATTGACATAGATTTGTTGCATAAGATATTTTTCATTTTCTGAAATGCCATTTTGGCCTGAGCTATTCTGCTTTTTATTTCTGTGGTGCATCTCCCATCTGATGTTATTATTGTGCCCAAGTATTTGAAACGTTCTGCATATAATACATTTACAATTAAACGTCGTGAAGATGTGGCACAATACCAGCAAGATTATAACATTAAACTTAATGAGGATATGTATCTGTCCAAAATTAACATGCTGTTGTGAATTACAAAAAAATCTCTCAAACATAAAGGAAAAAAAATCGATTAATTCAACACAAAATGTTACAGAAAACCTTTAAGATAACATGGATTATGACTACAAAACATGTTCTACAGGATTTCCCCCAGTACACAGACCTGAGGAGAGCAGTGTGGTCCACACCCACCTCCCAGGAAGAGAAACTATATGGGACAATCGAATCACTTAAACAGACAGCTGAATTCATAAGAGAGTCTGGAAACATACTCTAGTAGAGTTTTGATCGCAGAGACAGAGATAGAGAGAGAGATACCATGGATATTGAAAGAGAGCAATAGAGACATATTATATGTTCAAGCATTAAAAAGAACTGGAGGCGAAGGCGCGCCCCCCAGCAGTAGAGCTGGAAGTTGTCAGCAACCCACAGCTGATAGCTTGCGCCAGGATCTGTGAACCAGAACCATCCAGACCCTGCTCCACCTCTCCGAGGTGCCTCTAGTAACATACTAACCTGTCTAGTCTGGCCAAGCGAGCAGGGATCGAAGAGGGAAGACAACCCGGTACTCAAAAATGTCGTGCTGAAGTCGGATGTGTTGGGCCGAAAGGCGCAAATATCACAGTTATACTGTAGCCACAGCACAACGCAGACACGCCCACTCAACGTCCTTTTAAGGGCGAATGATGAAGAGGAATATTCTAGTCTACCAGAATACTCTAGAATACTTTAGTCATCGGGTGAACACAAGCAAGCAAAAGGACTGGCTTATAAACACCATTCTACACAGGAAATTAAAATACTATGGCCACGTTCAAAGACACATCCGATTGGAAAGAGCATTAATGGACGGCATGGTTCCTGGGCGACGCACCAGGAGCAGACCAAGAAGAAGGCGGTTTAAAGACAACAAGGAGACCTTGAACATGACAACAGAAGAAGTGGAAGATCTGGCTAGAGACAGAGATCCTTTCAGACGGGCTGTGGTGATTGTAACGTTATGTAGGAGATCTACCTAGTCAGAGATTGTTTCAGACGGGCTGTAGTGAATGCGAACCGCGATAGCTCAGTGGTTTGTGAACTGGACTACAAAGGACAAGGGGTAGGGTTCGATACCAACCGATGGCTTCCGGGTTCACCCAGCCTTAAATGGGTACCGGATTTTTTTCTGGGAAAGTAAAGCGGCACGGGAGTAATACCGACCACATTACCCCAAAAAGCATGCGCCGAAGGTCTGTAAAATGTATGGCCACTAACACCATATTCCCTATACGCCGTCACTTGCCGTGACGGGGGTACTTTTTTTTTTTTTGTGAATGCAACGTTCTTTGGATGCTTTGGCTAGAAACAGAGATTGTTTCAGACGGGTTGTGGTGAATGCAACGTTATGTAGGAGATCTAGCTAGTCAAAGATTGTTTCAGACGGACTGTAATGAATGTAAAGTTCTTTGGATGCTTTGGCTAGAAACAGAGATTGTTTCAGACGGGTCGTGGTGAATGCAACGTTATGTGGGAGATCTTGCTAGTCAGAGATTGTTTCAGACGGGCTGTGGTGAATGCAAAACCCCGTAAAGGACATGCGAACTGGTGATGCCATTCTACCAATGGTATTACGATGTACGTGCTGAGCTCTTTCACTGTAATTAATCAAGAGACCTAAGTGCTAATGGGCACTATTCGTATACAATGACGGTGGACATACCAGCAAAAAACCTATTAGCGGTCCTTGTCTACAAGAAATCTGCCCCATTCTTTACAAAATCCGCTCAGTTCTCAACCAATGAATGATGCTGTAGACCCAGCCAACCAATCAGTTAACTCCTACCACAGAAGAGATCTCAGAAATCCCCAATGAAACCCACGATTGGTTCTTAATGGTAGCGATGTCTAGACTGACCAAAATCGAGTCTTTTCTACTTGACCATCATTTTTGTCCCCCCTTATTCTTTCTCGTTCTAGCGGCTGAGTTACGCGCCTTGACTCCTGAATCTCATTACGAGCCCTTGAGTTCCTGTTTTCGTGCCCCATTACCTCCCTTTGGGACTTAAGAGTTCGGTTACATAATACATTTATTGTACCCTCCTTACAGATTATCTTCTACTTCAACAACATGCATTATAACTTCCTACCTCAGTTTTTGTTATTGTTTTCCTTAGCAACTTTATATAATTTGAGGCGTTATTTGTTATAGTACACTTTCTGTACCAGTTCCTACACATTTTCTTATAAGCATTTTTATTATAATTTTAAAGTAACAATTTTAATTATAATTTTAGAGTAATAATTTTTATTATAAATTTATAGTAACAATTTTATTATACATTTAAAGTAAAAATTTTTATTATAATTTAAAGTAAAAATTTTTATTATAAATTTAAAGTAGCAATTTTTAAAAATACATTTATAGTATCAATTTTTGCTATAAATTTAAAGTAGTAATTTTAAACCATAAATTTGAAGTAGCAATTTTTATTATAATTTTAAATTATAACTTTTTACTATACATTTGTGCCTTCTTCCTCTTTTTTTCATCCTCACTTGCCTTTCAGAGTTGAGGTGAGAAATACTTTGCCGTCTTTTGCTCTTCTATTGGCCTCTACTGCAGTTATGTGCCCTAATGTGTCTAATATTTCACCAATAAATCTTTTTCGTGGTCGACGCTTTAGTCTGGTGTTCTCACAACATTTGTTAAGAACTTTGTGTTTTGTTTTGTTTTTGTTTGTGTTTGGATATTTCTGCGTTATTATGTGGCCAAACCATTTTATCTGTTGTTTCTTTATATATTCTACTGTGCGTGTTTTTCCTAGCTTTTTTCTCAGTTCTTCATTTCCGATCTTGTCTCTCAGGCTGTTTCCTGTTATTCGTCTAACACATTTCATCTCTATCTATTGACCTTTCGAGCCGTAACCGGCCCATAGGGCGTAGACCAAGATACACCTTCTCCTATATGAATTTTTGTTCTAGCAGTTTTCTTTTAAAGATATTTTATCAAATCTCGCCATCTGTCTCTGTTCTGTGCAAGCAGTTCTATCTCATTGAGGGAGCCGACTCCTGCTGCTCTTGCCTCTCTCATCAATGTTCTTCTCAGTGTCTCCCTGGGTCTTCCTCTTTTTCTTTTACCTGTTGTTTCCCATATGAGGGCTTGCTTTGCTCTTCGATTATTATCTCTTCTCATCATATGTCCAACGTATGACCATCGTCTTTTCTTTATTACTGAAGATATTAGTGGTTGATTGGCGATTTCTCTAATTTCCTCGTTTGTTTTGAATTCGTTCCATTCTATACCAAGTATTTTCCTTAGACATTTATTTTCGAATGCGTTCAACTTTGTTTCTATATCTCTTGTTGTTTTCCAGCTTTCACACGCATACGTAAGGGTTGATAGTACATTTGATTTGAATAGCCTAAGTTTTGTGTTTGTGCTAATGAGTTTTGATTTCCACAACTTTTCAAGGCTTCTGAAAGACATTGCTGCTTTAGCCAGTCTGATTCTAATTTCTTTGCTCGTATCCCCTTCTCGATCAATGTGACTTCCAAGATAGATAAAGTGATCGATCTCTTCTACTGGTTTGTTTTCCATGTATATTTTGTCACTTGTTGGAATTAAACTTTTCATGACTTTAGTCTTTCCATGATTGACCTCATCTCGGCAGAGGTTATTTTTTTTATTGTTCTTGCATCTAGGGTCCAGGACCAGCATTGGTAGCACAACGTTGGGATGAAGATTGTATTGTAGAGTGCCCGTTTTCCCTCTCGAGTAATTTCCTTGTTGGACAATAGCGGTGACAGATATCCAATGATTTGACAAGCATTGTTGTAACTTCAGTCTATTTCTGCTGTTTGTGAATTATCTGTCAGTAAATTTCCCGGGTATTTAAATTTCTCCACTTGTTTTAGTTGTCTGACGTCTATAGTAATGTTGATGTTCTGTTTTCAACTTGTGCATTGATTTATAAAATTACTTCAATATTTAAGTTTCAATGATAAGTTGCTTGCAATATTGTTAACATGTATACATTTGCATACCGGCTTTTTGTTATAATTATCAATCATGTAACAGTTTTTTAAATTATAAATTTAATGTAAAAGTAGTAAAGTAGCGAATCAATTCAGAGGAAGAGGTATGTTTACAGCACTCGGAAAATTTGACAAATAATTAACAACAACAAAAAATAAGGACCAAAGCAGGATCGAACCCGTACTCTGTGGCACAGCGCCTTGCCATGAAAAGCCAAACACTAGGGAACACTGCCACTCAGCTAACTAAAAAAAATAGCTTCGTAGGCAATGTCTTTCGCGCAGGTGTTCTCATGACTATAGCATAAGGCCGCGATCACAGCTTGGGAATACAATACAGTAGTAAAGTAGCCCCTGTCACGCCAAGTGGCATATATGTAATATGATGTTAGTGACCGTAAATTTTACAGACCTTCGGCTCATGATTTTTGGGGTAATGTGGTCGGTATTACGCCCGTGCCGCTTTACTTTCCAGGATATAAAACAAATCAGGTACACATTAAAGGCAAATGTAATGTACCACCGGTATTCTATAATTCAGTTTAGCAATTTACCTTATACGTTTGAATATAGGTTTTAATTAAACATCTGAAGTATTATGTTCCAGTTTTATTAATTCTCTGAGTATATATGGCCCTTTTCGTCTTGTCAGACGGTCTAGTGGAGGCTATTGCGTATTTTGTGAGGTATTGTTTTTGCTGAACAGCTTCTCAGGTGGCCAATTCGACCAATGTTTGACAAACACACGCGGCCACATAATGAACAGGCCAGGCTCGCTGATCCACAGGGTTCACCATCCTTTTTCATGAGTCTCTTCTTTTCTAAGTCATGTCTTAGCACAGTCTCAAATGTTGTTATACCGTTCCTTATACATGCTCTCCATGATGTGTGATCACTTGCCAGATGTTGCCAGTCGTTTTCACAGATGGAGAAGTCATTCAGCGATGATTTGCAGATATCCCTATATCGTAGTTTAGGTCTGCCGATTTGTCTTTTTCCGTGTTTTAGCTCACCATATAGTGTTTGCCTAAGTTAATTTCTCTGAGTGCTTTTTGCTATTTTAAATAGTTTGAACCAGTTTCCAAAAACAAAGCTATCTTTAGGGCCCTAAACAATTTCTGGGGTTTGCCAGGTGGCACTTATAAGGCCGGAGAATAAAGGCCGCTTGTCCAGTGCAAACATTAGATTTTGCTCCATCATCATCATCGTGTACATACCGGCTGGCGTAGGCGATCATGTCCTTCCAGAATTCACTAACCACAGTACATCTTAACAAATCTGTTGTTGATTGTTTGCCATACCATGACACCAAGCTATCTAGTATTTTCTTTTTTTTTAGTCGTCCCAGATCTCTCTTTCTCTGTATTTTGCCAGTTGTAACCAAGTACTCCAACTTTCCTCTTCTCATGATGTGCCCGAAAAATGTTGATTGTTTCTTTCTGATGTTTTTCATGATCTTTCTTTTTGTGATGGCCTCTTTGAGAATATCCTCATTCGATTTTAGCTGTCCAGGGAACTCTCAACATTCTTCTGAGAAATCCCACCTCTGTGG
The DNA here is from genome assembly GCA_032433765.1 of Megaustenia siamemsis. Lineage (NCBI taxonomy): Eukaryota > Metazoa > Mollusca > Gastropoda > Stylommatophora > Ariophantidae > Megaustenia > Megaustenia siamemsis. Next base: position 16,831,156 of record JAVIAB010000145.1, on the reverse strand, counting down.
CCTCTAATAGTCTTTCATTCGTCTTAGAAATCCCATCTCCGTGGCCTCTAATAGTCTTTCATTCGTCTGATCAATCCCATCTCTGTGGCCTCTAATAGCCTTTCATTCGTCTGATAAATCCCACCTCTTTGGCCTCTAATAGTCTTTCATTCGTTTGATAAATCCCATCTCTGTGGCCTCTAATAGTCTTTCATTCGTTTGATAAATCCCACCTCTGTGGCCTCTAATAGTCTTTCATTCGTTTGATAAATCCCATCTCTGTGGCCTCTAATAGTCTTTCATTCGTCTGATAAATCCCACCTCTGTGGCCTCTAATAGTCTTTCTTTCGTCTGATAAATCCCACCTCTGTGGCTTCTAATAGTCTTTCTTTCGTCTGATAAACCCCAGCTTCTGTGGCCTCTAATAGTCTTTCATTCGTCTGATAAATCCCACCTCTTTGGCCTCTAATAGTCTTTAATTCGTCAGATAAACCCCACTTCTGTGGCCTCTAATAGTCTTTCATTCGTCAGATAAACCCCACTTCTGTGGCGGCCTCTAATAGTCTTTCATTCGTCAGATAAATCCCACCTCTTTGGCCTCTAATAGTCTTTCAATCGTCAGATAAACCCCACTTCTGTGGCCTCTAATAGTCTTTCATTCGTCAGATAAACCCCACTTTTGTGGCCTCTAACAGTCTTTCATTCGTCAGATAAATCCCACCTCTGTGGCCTCTAATTAGTCTTTCTTTTGTCTGCATGGGGACCTCGTGGGTCTCGACCGAGAGTTCAAATCCCGGCTGCACTAATTGGAATTGTTATTAGTGATTTCTTTCTGCGGCAACCAGACCTGGTCTCAGCAGCGAGGCCCGGCTTGAGATACAAAATTCAATTCTTGGTATCTAGGAACTTTGTTTGCTGTGGAATCTGGAGAACGCACAAAAAAGACAGACAAATAGACTGACAGAGAGACAGACATACAGGTAGAAAGACCGATAGACAGACATATAGAAGACAGACAGGCAGGCAGGCAGACAGACAGACAGACAGACAGACAGACTGACAGTCAGACAGACAGACAGACAGACAAACAGATAGATAGATAGATAGATAGATAGATATATAGATAGATAGATAGATAGATAGATAGATAGATAGATAGATAGATAGATAGATAGATAGATAGATAGATAGATAGATAGATAGATAGATAGATAGATAGATAGATAGATAGATAGATAGATAGATAGATAGATAGATAGATAGATAGATAGATAGATAGATAGATAGATAGATAGATAGATAGATAGATAGATAGATAGATAGATAGATAGATAGATAGATAGATAGATAGATAGATAGATAGATAGATAGATAGATAGATAGATAGATAGATAGATAGATAGATAGATAGATAGATAGATAGATAGATAGATAGATAGATAGATAGATAGATAGATAGATAGATAGATAGATAGATAGATAGATAGATAGATAGATAGATAGATAGATAGATAGATAGATAGATAGATAGATAGATAGAGAGATAGATAGATAGATAGATAGATAGATAGATAGATAGATAGATAGATAGATAGATAGATAGATAGATAGATAGATAGATAGATAGATAGATAGATAGATAGATAGATAGATAGATAGATAGATAGATAGATAGATAGATAGATAGATAGATAGATAGATAGATAGATAGATAGATAGATAGATAGATAGATAGATAGATAGATAGATAGATAGATAGATAGATATACAGCCAGACAGACAGACAGACAGACAGACAGACAGACAGATAGATAGATTTATTTATTTTTTTAACCGAAAGTTCCACAAAGTGCGATACTGTATATCGCAAGAAAATTACATTGACATCTGTAATCGAATATTTAATTTACCACTACGAAGTCCTGTCGAGTACCCTTAATTTTAAAGCTATAACGTGACCGATTACTCACTCTGGACCTGCTGTCGTGAGAAGTTCTCACGAGGCGTGTACGAGGTCTAAATCTGACTGCAATATCGAGGGTTTATTATAACAAGTCGAAAAATATTCTTATCAAACAATTTTTTTTCTTTCTCAATCTTGGCAGTATATTCTAACAGACTAGCAAATTTCATTTCTTTGAATATTTCTCAAAGAGTTTCTATTTTAAATCATGTCATAGCGTTGCATTCTCCATGATTATCTCTTTCCAAACGTTGCCATTCTGTCTACTGAAACACCGTTACTGTGTCATTCTGACAGATTGTTGTTTGTTTTGTTTTTTTGTAAGAATCATCACGGCTGCACATCGAGCAAAGTCATAGGTGCTTCGACATCTCCCTCCAGAAAATTCGTGAAGAATCCTGGCCCACGCGCACGAACTCAGTAGCAAGGCCTTGGATCGACAGTCTGGGTAATTTTTTACTGAAAATTTTGCCCACGGCAGCAGCCATATTTATGGTCTATTTTTTTCTATTTAAACTACTAAGAAATCTTTAACGTGCGCTAATGCACACGATACCTAAAAAATCCTGTTTATTATCGTTATTCGAGAGGGTTAGACACTGGTTCTCACTACCCAAAAGATCAGGGGAGGGTACCGTCATAAAGAACCGTCAGGGGGCAGCACCAGTTGGGATTTTTATTTATGATTTCTCTCTGCGGCAACCACCCCTGGTCTCAGCAGCGAGGTCCGGATTGAAACGTCAATTACTCATCGACGGAAAAAATATGAGTACCTCCGAAGTCGGAGTTATCTGCCTATACGGCGAGGGATCCCTGTGCACACGGCTGCCAGGGAAAAATGGATTAACACGCAAAATTCAGTTCCTAGTATTTAGGGACTTCGTCAGAGGTAAAAGATGGCGAACGAAAAAAAAAAGATCTGGAGAGAGTAACGTCATAAAGAAACCACGGATTAATTTTTTCCTATTTTTGGGAAAATCACCACTGCCTCTAGTGGGTTTTATTTGGGGAGAGTAACGTCATAAAGAAACCACGGATTAATTTTTTCATATTTTTGGGAAAATCACCACTGCTTCTAGTGGGTTTTATTTGGGGAGAGTAACGTCATAAAGAAACCACGGATTAATTTTTTCCTATTTTTGGGAAAATCACCACTGCTTCTAGTGGGTTTTATTTGGGGAGAGTAACGTCATAAAGAAACCACGGATTAATTTTTTCCTATTTTTGGGAAAATCACCACTGCTTCTAGTGGGTTTTATTTGGGGAGAGTAACGTCATAAAGAAACCACGGATTAATTTTTTCCTATTTTTGGGAAAATCACCACTGCTTCTAGTGGGTTTTGAACACGGTCTTTCCTGTCCGGAGGCCGACGACGTACCTCTAGATTACCCAGCCCTCCCCCCACCACCACCCAAAGTATGTTGTTACGAATTCCGAGACGATCTTCTTTCTTCTTTTCTCTTTATCACTGATACCCGAAAGCTGCTCGAACTGTCTGAATTAGTGATTTTCCTTTGTTGTTACATGTCTCTGTTACTGCATCTATCCATCTTCTTCTTTTCTCTTTCACTGATACCGTAAAGGTGTCGTGGTTATATCATTTGTCGTTCTTGAATTAGCTCGAACTGTCTGAATTAGTGATTTTCCTTTGTTGTTACATGTCTCTGTTACTGCATCTATCCATTTTCTTCGAGGTCTTCCTCTTGGTCTTTTTCCATGCATTCTCTAGAAGAACGCCCTTGATGGTGATTAGTGAGGATTCATTCTGACCAGGTGGCCCAACCATTTAAGTTGTTGTTGTTTCCAAGACGTTAATTGTCCAGGGATAGATAGAGGGAGGCAAAGAGAAAAAATAACAGACAGCTTAAGAGAATGGCTTGCAGAAGGTCAACAACAGGAATTATAAATAGCTGCCGAGATCGAAAGTTGTGGAGAGACATGATCACCTACTCCAGAAGGCCCGGTACTTGATGATGATTATTGTTTTTACAAATTTTATTAATTGTTTTTTTTTTTTTTAATTTTGGACTTTTTTTGCGAGTGTTGTAAACATACCTCTTCCCCTGAATTGATTCGCTGTTTACATTCTGACAGGCTGATATTCGGTCACGTGTGGATGTTACATCTTAAACTCTCGTAACTTCCAGAAGGTGATGAACGCAGACAAACGTCCCACGCCCCTTGATGTTACACTTTCATCAAATCGCCTGTCGTTTCTTTGCCCCGAGGAACATTCTCGTAGACTGTTATTGACCTTATTCGTCTCGTTACTCTGTAATTCTAGACTATCCAAGGCGTTGTTTTCTTCATATTTTATTCCTTCATTTCCTTAGTTTGGTCAGAATACTTCCTGAATTGTTACGTCTTTTTTTTATATTTCCCGAATGCGTATGTTTTCTTCATACTTTATTTCTCCATTTCCTTAGTTTTATAAGAATACTTCGCGAATTGTTATGTCTTTTAAAAATATTGCCCGAATGTGTTTGTTTTCTTCATATTTTATTTGTTTTTTGTTTTGTTCCATTTGTATATTTCCTTCTGTTGTATGTTTTATTCATATTGTTTTTCAGTTTTCTTAGTTTTACATGTGCATTTCCTCAATTTATATGTGTTATTCATTCTTTCACACACATGACACCAGCAACAGTGTCGGTGACTCTACCCATCATTTTATCTGTTTATTTCTGTATTTTTATTTCACTTTAATGCATACTCTTCTTTGTTTTATTTCAATTTTATTTGTATGCTTTATTGGTTTCTTTTTTTTTTCTATATTATATATCAATCAAACCACTTGAGACAACAATATTGGAGCATAGACTACGGACTTAGAACTCCCCATCTTTACCTATTCTTTGACATTTTCTTTACTTCTCTTTAATCTAGGCCATTGTTCTTGAGGGTTTTAATGACTTCTTATGTCCATGTTTTGCCTGGCCTTCCAGACTTTCTCTTTCCCAATTTGGTACTAATACAGATATTTAATTATTTCCTTCATTTTCTTTAAGTTTTATTTCTACAGTTCAATGATTTTATTATCCCCCTACTGTTTATTACAAATTTATGTCGATAGAAATGAGAAAGAGAGTTCATCGGTACTATATAGAACCAATTCTGACCTATGGAAGCGAATCATGGACAATAGACAAACAAATGAAAAGACGATTAGAGGCCACAGAGATGGGATTTTTCAGAAGAACGTTGAAAGTTCCCTGGACAGCTAAAAAGACCAATGAGAAAGTTCTCAAAGAGGCCAACACAAAAATGGAGCTCTTTAAAAACATCAGAAAGAAGCAATCAACATTTTTTGGGCACATCATGAGAAGAGGAAAGTTGGTATACTTGGTTACAACTGGCAAAATAAAAGGAAAGAGAAATCGCGGACGACAAAGAGAGAAAACACTGGATAGCTTGGTGTCATGGCATGGAAAACAGTCAACAGAACTCATATGATGCACTGTGGATAGAAGATGTTTGAAGGTCATGATCGCCAACGCCAACCAGTACGGCACATGATGATGACTGTTTATTACATACATGGACTAAATAAGCAAGCTAGCCAACCCATCTGAGACAGAGGAGATCAACGAGCTTTTATTTGCAGACGATCAGGCACTAATACATGAAACAATGGAAGACCTACAAGAACACTTAAACAAACTCAACAGCTCAGGCACAAAATACAACATGAAAATCAACATCAACAAAACAAAAGTCATGAATATCGCCAAAAATAAACCGAACATCTACATAACTATAGAAGGAAGGCAACTAAAACAAGTAGAGGAATTCAAATACCTAGGAAGTCTAATGACAAACGATAATTCTCAAACAGCAGAGATATATCAAGATGCAACAAAGCTTGTCAAATCATTGGACAATTATCACCACTATTGTCCAACATAACTGTGGAGGCAAAACGAGCACTATACAACACAATCTTCATCGGAACACTAGACCCAAGGGTCGACCACGGAAAAGATGGATGGATGGAATATTAGAAGCACTAAGAAACAACAGCAGCAGAGGCGAGCAGAAGAGCAAAAGACCGCAAATTATATCTCCCCTCGACGCTGAAAGGCAGATGAGGCACTATCTCGATTTCTTCGCAATATGTGTTCTTTACTATCTCCAATTCCTCACACTTTTCTAAGATTTTCTGTGTCAACAAGAAAGAGTGAGAATTCTGAATAAACAAGTTTCCGTACATTTGTGATGATTCTATAGAGAAGAACAATGGAGGACATCAGCAATGATTCTATAGAGAAGAACAATGGAGGACATCAGCAATGATTCTATACAGAAGAACAATGGAGGACATCAGCAATGATTCTATAGAGAAGAACAATGGAGGACATCAGCAATGATTCTATACAGAAGAACAATGGAGGACATCAGCAATGATTCTATACAGAAGAACAATGGAGGACATCAGCAATGATTCTATACAGAACAACAATGGAGGACATCAGCAATGATTCTATAGAGAAGAACAATGGAGGACATCAACAATGATTCTATAGAGAAGAACAATGGAGGACATCATCAATGATTCTATAGAGAAGAACAATGGAGGACATCAGCAATGATTCTATAGAGAAGAACAATGGAGGACATCAGCAATGATTCTATACAGAAGAACAATGGAGGACATCAACAATGATTCTATACAGAACAACAATGGAGGACATCAGCAATGATTCTATAGAGAAGAACAATGGAGGACATCAACAATGATTCTATAGAGAAGAACAATGGAGGACATCAGCAATGATTCTATAGAGAAGAACAATGGAGGACATCAGCAATGATTCTATAGAGAAGAACAATGGAGGACATCAGCAATGATTCTATAGAGAAGAACAATGGAGGACATCAACAATGATTCTATAGAGAAGAACAATGGAGGACATCAGCAATGATTCTATACAGAAGAACAATGGAGGACATCAGCAATGATTCTATAGAGAAGAACAATGGAGGACATCAGCTATGATTCTATACAGAAGAACAATGGAGGACATCAGCAATGATTCTATACAGAAGAACAATGGAGGACTTCAACAATGATTCTATACAGAAGAACAATGGAGGACATCAGCAATGATTCTATACAGAAGAACAATGGAGGACATCAGCAATGATTCTATACAGAAGAACAATGGAGGACTTCAACAATGATTCTATACAGAAGAACAATGGAGGACATCAGCAATGATTCTATACAGAAGAACAATGGAGGACATCAGCAATGATTCTATAGAGAAGAACAATGGAGGACATCAACAATGATTCTATACAGAAGAACAATGGAGGACATCAACAATGATTCCATACAGAAGAACAATGGAGGACACCAACAATGATTCCATACAGAAGAACAATGGAGGACATCAGCAATGATTCTATAGAGAAGAACAATGGAGGACATCAACAATGATTCTATAGAGAAGAACAATGGAGGACATCAATAATGATTCTATACAGAAGAACAATGGAGGACATCAACAATGATTCTATACAGAAGAACAATGGAGGACACCAACAATGATTCTTTTCAGAAGAACAATGGAGGACATCCATAATGATTCTATAGAGAAGAACAATGGAGGACATCAACAATGATTCTTTTCAGAAGAACAATGGAGGACATCCATAATGATTCTATAGAGAAGAACAATGGAGGACATCAGCAATGATTCTATACAGAAGAACAATGGAGGACATCAGCAATGATTCTATACAGAAGAACAATGGATTACATCAACAATGATTCTATACAGAAGAACATTGGAGGACATCAATAATGATTCTATAGAGAAGAACAATGGAGGACATCAGCAATGATTCTATACAGAAGAACAATGGAGGACATCAGCAATGATTCTATACAGAAGAACAATGGAGGACATCAGCAATGATTCTATACAGAAGAACAATTGAGGACATCAGCAATGATTCTATACAGAAGAACAATGGAGGACATCAACAATGATTCTATACAGAAGAACAATGGAGGACATCAACAATGATTCTATACAGAAGAACAATGGAGGACATCAACAATGATTCTATAGAGAAGAACAATGAAGGACATCAACAATGATTCTATACAGAAGAACAATGGAGGACATCAGCAATGATTCTATACAGAAGAACAATGGATGACATCAACAATGATTCTATATAGAAGAACATTGGAGGACATCAACAATGATTCTATACAGAAGAACATTGGAGGACATCAATAATGATTCTATAGAGAAGAACAATGGAGGACATCAGCAATGATTCTATACAGAAGAACATTGGACGACATCAATAATGATTCTATAGAGAATAACAATGGAGGACATCAGCAATGATTCTATACAGAAGAACAATGGAGGACATTAATAATGATTCTATAGAGAAGAACAGTGGAGGACATCAATAATGATTCTATAGAGAAGAACAATGGAGGGCATCAGCAATGATTCTATACAGAAGAACAATGGAGGACATCAACAATGATTCTATACAGAAGAACAATGGAGGACATCAGCAATGATTCTATACAGAAGAACAATGGAGGACATCAGCAATGATTCTATACAGAAGAACAATGGAGGACATGAACAATGATTCTATACAGAAGAACAATGGAGGACATCAACAATGATTCTATAGAGAAGAACAATGGAGGACATCAACAATGATTCTATAGAGAAGAACAATGAAGGACATTAACAATGATTCTATAGAGAAGAACAATGGAGGACATCAACAATGATTCTTTTCAGAAGAACAATGGAGGACATCAACAATGATTGTATACAGAAAAACAATGGAGGACATCAGCAATGATTCTATACAGAAGAACAATGGAGGACATCATCAATGATTCTATAGAGAAGAACAATGGAGGACATGAACAATGATTCTATACAGAAGAACAATGGAGGACATCAACAATGATTCTATACAGAAGAACAATGGAGGACATCAACAATGATTCTATAGAGAAGAACAATGAAGGACATCAACAATGATTCTATAGAGAAGAACAATGGAGGACATCAACAATGATTCTTTTCAGAAGAACAATGGAGGACATCAACAATGATTGTATACAGAAAAACAATGGAGGACATCAATAATGATTCTATACAGAAGAACAATGGAGGACATCACTAATGATTCTATACAGAAGAACAATGGAGGACATCAATAATGATTCTATACAGAAGAACAATGGAGGACATCAACAATGATTCTATACTGAAGAACAATGGAGGACATCAACAATGATTCCATACAGAAGAACAATGGAGGACATCAACAATGATTCTGCACAAAACAACACGACTAATAGAAGTAGTATTTGCCTGGACACAATGAAGACTATTATGCAAGAACATAAAACATTAAAATAATAATGACAACAAAGACATAACATAAAAGTTTATTCGTACAATATCAGAAAATATTCATTAAAACTCAGTCTGACCCCATTTCCCCCCCCCCCCCCCCAAAAAAAAAAATTAATATTTAATTTAAAAAAAAAACTTAGCTCGTTAAAGATGCTTGCTTGCTTGCGTTCTCCCGATGACTAAAGTATTCTAGAGTATTCTGGTAGACGTAGAATATTCCTCTTCATCATCCGCCCTTAAAAGGACGTTAAGTGGGTGTGTCTGCGTTGTGGTTTGCAGTATAACTGTGATATTTGCGCCTTTCGTCCCAACACATCCGACTTCAGCACATTTTTGAGTACCGGGTTGTCTTCCCTCTTCGATCCCTGCTCGCTTGGCCAGACTAGACAGGTTAGTCTGTTACTAGAGGCACCGCGGGGAGGTGGAGCAGGGTCTGGATGGTTCTGGTTCACCTATCATGGCGCAAGCAATCAGCTGTGGGTTGCTGACAACTTCCAGCTCTGGTGCTGGGAGGCGCGCCTTCGCCTCGGTTACAGATGAGAATGGTGTCAATAATAATAATAATAGCATCAAAGGTCAAAGTTCACCTACCTCGTTTCCAACATTTCCCTCGTGAACTCACATTTATTGATTAGATGAATTAACCAAGACTGTGGATTAAATTTTCTCGTAAAATCTTTTTTCCGAGAGAAGGACAGGTTGTGAATTGTCGCTTCCCAGCGAGGGACATGTTGATGTTTAATCTTATTTTCCTATTTGTTCCGTTAACGTGAGCTTTATGTGCGATTGTGTGATAAGTTTTTGTTTAGTTTTACGTCATTATTTTATGGTTTGTTAGTTCAAAAATTAATGTTCAGGTCGCTTGTTCATTCGTGTACTTTTACTGTCCTATGTCCTAGGGAGAACTGTACAGGTTAATTTATTTTGAGTATCGCTATAAATATATGTGATGTCATTTAGTTATCCTATGTTCTAGGAAGATCTGTGAAGGTTATCATTCTATAAATGGTTATAAAAATCTTTGATGTCCTTTCACTGTCCTATTATTTCAAAAAATCTGTTCAGATTAATCAGCATAGAAATGGTTATAAAAATCTTTGATGTCCTTTCACTGTCCTATTGTTTCAAAAAATCTGTTCAGATTAATCAGCATAGAAATGGCTATAAAGATCTTTGATGTCCTTTCACTGTCCTATGTGCTTTGATGATTTGTTAAGATTAAAAATTCTAAGTTGGCTATAAAAATCTGTGGTTCCCTTCTCTGTCCCACGTCTTCATGAGATCTGTTACGGTCAATCAGTTGAGAACCTGCTTACAGTTACACGGTGTTAATTCAAGACGACTTCGCAAAGTGGTTGAAATTATTCAACTGAAAAGTGGCAGCTAACATCTTTTATTCTCTTTAATTATATTCGAAGTCATCGGTTTATCTCTCAATATTAATCAATAAAATCATCATCATCACCATTAAGTGCCGTCTCCGCATCGAAGGTTGGCTAACATGAGCGCCATTCCACTCTGTCTCTTGCTTTGACGGTACAGAATGTCATAGGTTGACTTATCCATCTTTTGATGTTACTCGTCCATGTTAGTCTTGGTCTGCCTCTGCCTCTTTTACCTTGTATTTTCCCTTCCAATATTATATTTATTAGGCTGTTGTGTCTTTTAACATGCCCCACAAATTTCATGTCTTGTTCCAATTGTGTTTAGTAGTTCTCTTGTCATTGTTAGTTGTTTTAAAACTTTATCGTTTGTTTTATTTTCTTTCCATCCAATTCTACCTATTCTTCTATAAATCCACATTTCAAAGGCTTCAATTTCTTGTTCTGTTTTCTAGTCTAATGTCCATGTTTCTGCACCATATAGGAATATTGAGAAGATATAATCAATTAAATAGTGTTGGAAAATATCGTTGAAGTCATTTACACGGGTGTTTATTTCTGACACTTTCGTTAATTTGATCATTTGTATCTTTCAGATAGGTAACTTATACATTTCTTTTTCTTCTTCTAACTTTTTAGCTCCCTGTGGAGCATAGGTCTTCAACAAACACTTTCCAAGTCGTTCAATTTATACATGCTTATTCTATTATATATTCAAATCCTACCCAGCAACTGTCAAGATACACACTAAAACAATCATCTTCCGGCTCAGACCTCACCACCACCTCTATCTCACTGAAATAACCAACACAGAAGATTGACGGAAAGTGACAAAATAGAACTAGCAATGTAACATCTACAGACATCAGATGTTCCTGGACGCTTCATGGCAACATTAGACGTGCCATCATCATCATTGAGTGATGCATCAAAGGTCGGCTACCATGGAGCGCCATTCCATGGAGCGTCATTTCACTCTGTCTCTTGCTTTGATGGTGCAGATTGTCATAGGCTGACTTCTCCATCTTTTGATGTTACTCGTCCATGTTAGTCTTGATCTGCCTCTTTTACCTTGTATTTTCCTTCCAATATTACTCTTATTCGGCTGTTGCGTCTTTTAACATGCCCCACAAATTTCATTTGTCTTGTTCTAATTGTGTTTGGTAGTTCTCTATTCATTTTTAGTTGTTTTAAAACTTCATCGTTTGTTTTCTTTCCTTTCCAACCAATTCTACCAATTCTTCTTTATATCCACATTTCAAAGGCTTCAATTTTCTGTTCTGTTTTCTTGTCTAATGTCCATGTTTCTGCAGCATACAGGAATATTGAGAATATATAATATTTTGCTATTCTTAGTTTTAGACCTGGTGTTATTTGTTTTAATGTCAGTATATTTTTCATGGCATTAAAATTACTTTTTGCCATTCCTATTCTTTTGTTTATTTCAGTTATACATTTTCCATAACTAGTTATCAGATGGATAACAGAAAACAATATGTGAACGAGCGGCCCAGACTCAAGAACAGTTTCTTTGCAAGGGGGAAAGGTATGTTAGACCTGAACATCGAGGCTGACCGAGGGCTTACATCATAATTTTTTTATGAAACTACAAGGAAATGGAGAGGGCTGAATGTTTTTACTGGGTACACTGAAAATGGAAAAAAAAAACATGACAAAAGAATTCTGAAACGTAAAAAGAGAAAGAGAGACAGAGAGAGTGTAATAGTAACCAGCTGAGACCCAATGTTGGTTAGGTCGGATTTAACTCTCCGTCATCATCATCATGTACCCTGCCGGTTGGCGTAGGCGATCATGTCCCTCCACAATCCTCTATCCACAGTGCATCGTATCAGTTCTGTTGTTGAATGTTTTCCATGCCATGACACCAAGCTATCCAGTATTTTCTCCCTTTGTCGTCCGCGATCTCTCTTTCCTTTTATTTTGCCAGTTGTAACCAAGTATTCCAACTTTCCTCTTCTCATGATGTGCCAGAAAAATGCTGATTGCTTCTTTCTGATGTTTTTTAAGAGCTCCCTTTTTGTGTTGGCCTCTTTGAGAATTTCCTCATTGGTCTTTGTAGCTGTCCAGGGAACTTTCAACATTCTTCTGAGAAATCCCATCTCTGTGGCTTCTAATCGTCTTTTCATTTGTTTGTCTACTGTCAATGATTCGCTTCCATAGGTCAGAATTGGTTCTATATAGCACCGATGAACTCTCATCGTAACTCCGTACGGAAGCTTGTTATCAATGCAACGGAAGAGATTTAAGAGACACAACTCTTTCCATACGTTTCGCCGCACAGTGCGTCACTCTCAATTTTGGTTATGGAAGGCCTCGGTATCACTGCAAACGAATTAAAATCCATAATTACTCAACCGACCGTGCCAGTGGAATCATCCGTTATAATATCTCATCTCCCAAACAAAGAAAAGTAACTGTAGTCCCCATCGTAGCAGTCTCAGCACACGCCAAAAGACATAAGGCGAAAACGCGCAGGAAGTGAACACAGTCAACTGTTCCCTGTCATACGATATCATAATTCATCGTAAACAATTGGAATATCGAAACATGATCAAAACGGATGAGACACACAGCTCACGGTGTGCACAGAGCACTTAACTCAGTAGCTCCTGCAACAACCCGGACTTGGAATATGAGGAAACTGCAACAAGGAACACTCAATTTTATAAGTGTGAACCTCATCAGACCATATTCTTTCTACATGCCTTGTGTCATCTTGGTATTGGTGAAATCTAACACCTATTTCAATTATCTAAAATTTCATATATAATATGTTATATGTTATATGTTATATAAATATAAATATGTAGATTGATTCTTAAAACCATGAACAATTTAATCTCTGAAATCTCTTCCGTTGCATCGATAAAAAGCCTCCGTACTGAAAGAGTTAAATATCAGTCTACATATATAATTATCTAAAACATAACATAAAATATATGAATTTTTTTAGATAATTGAACAAGGTATTAGATTTCACTAATACCAAGATGATACAAATCAAGTAAAAGGAATATGGTTTGATGACGGTTCACACTAATCAAATTGAGAGTGACGCACTATTCGGCGAAACGTACGTTGCCGAAATCAGCATGACGCATAGTGTTTCGAAACTTACGGAAATAATTAAAACTGCTATCAGAAATATTTGGATAATAAATGTAGACTTAAACGTTTCCAGCACCCGCACCACGTTCTGGGCGCGGATTTAAGAAATGACATGTTTGCTATTGATACGAGATACTGATAATGCAGGAAACGAAAGACAAATAAACATATAAGATAATCTCTCGGGGGTGAGATTAGTTAATGGATAGGTAAGCTACCTACAAAAATTGGTCTTAACTTGTCTTTGAAGTTAAACGTTTGCTCGTGATTGAGGAAACAGGGCGGAAACCAGTTCGTGTGAGATTACCTTCAAAGTAAATAAGATGAATTAGACAAGAAATGTGACACAAACCAAAAGTGGGCGGAAAGAAACATTAGATGAGACAATCTTGGGTATAGTCTATAAAAGAAGTGGATAGTTAGTATTTGGCGCAGGGTGAGAACTGTATGGTCGAGGAAGGCGAGAGAATCAAAGAGAGTTACTTGACATTCAACACTTGGAGAAATATTCTATGATGTTTTGAAAAGGATTATTCGGACGATTTATTTCAGTGGAAGATATTTAGTTACAGATAAATATTTTGGGGTTTCTAGAGATCAGTGCTTATTTAACTCTTTCAGTACAGAAAGCTGTTATCAAAACAACGGAAAAAATTTCAGAGACAAACTTTTTCTTAGTTTTAAATATCGATGTATATGTTTATATTTATCTCATACATAACATATTCTATATGAAATTTTAGAAAAATTGAACAAGGAATTAGATTTCGCCAATAACAAGATAAAAACAAGATACGTGAAAAGAAAACAGTTTGATGGCGGTTGACAATAGTCAAATTGAGAGTGACGCACTCTGTGGCGAAACGTATGTGATCGAAATGGACGTGACGCACAGTGCGTCTAAATATACGGAAAGAGCTAAATACAAGTGTATATCAAAGTTAATGTAAAGAGGCCAGAGAGTTCAAGAAGATAGCTAACATGAACGTGTTATATATAACAAATGGAAAGAGTTTAAGAAAGTCAAGGTTAGCAATATACAGATTGATGCAGAAGTAATATTCTCGTGAGAGTGATTTTATACAAAGTATAAGCGGTTATATGGATGTAATTACAGATCCTGTCGTATAACAACGACAGTAGCCTAGACACGAATACAGAATCTCTACTAATGATTAATGATATAGTTTGATAGATGTTTATAAAGCCGTGGCAAACATTTTGTGTAATGACTGACTTTTATCTGCAACCAAGATATTTACCCAAATGATTTGTGAGGGAGAACTCAAAAACTCTATGAATAAGCTTCTGTACGAGATCTAGACAGAGGGAGCCGCGATAGCTCAGTGGTTAGTGAACTGGACTACAAAGGACAAGGGGTAGGGTTCGATCCCAATCAACGGTTCACCCAGCCTTTAATGGGTACCGGATTTTTTTCTGGGAAAGTGAAGCAGCACGGGCGTGATACCGACCATATTACCCTAAAAATCATGTGTCGAAGGTCTGTAAAATGTATGGTCACTAACACCATATTCCCTATACGCCACTTGGCGTGATGGGGGTACTTTACTTTTTTTACTTCGAGATCTAGACGATGTCTTAAGTCACCACAGGAAGTGTCGAACACAAATGTTGCTCAGAATATATGAAGTTGCAGTTTCTGTGTGGTGAATTAATCATGTTGTGTTGAGCTCATCGTCAATGGCAAAAGGTCGCACAGGGCCTGGGCTATTGAGTTATTGATCTATTGGGTTACTAATCTATTGAGCTTTTGAGCTATTGAGTTATTGAGCTATTGGGCCATTGAGTTATTGAGCTATTGTGCTATTGAGTTTTTAAGTTATTGAGCTATTGAGCTTTTGGGTTATTGAGTTATTGAGCTATTGAATTATTGAGCTATTACGCTATTGAGTTATTAAGTTACTGAGCTATTGGGTTATTTGCAGGTCATCAGCATTACACTCCGAACATGTCCATTGGTGCTCAGATCATCTCCTCAGCAAGTCCCGCAATGTCCAGCGACTGACGACTCCAGTTCTGTGTTGGTTGATAAGTCTTCTTACACGCCCACTAAGTTTCTCGTTTCTGGCTGTGCCCATCTTAATACCCATCGCTTTCATCTGAAGAAGTGACGTGGACTCAGAGTTGTCGAAGTTCTGTGTCCCTTCCCCATCTCGAAGGACATTGATGATGTCCGCTCGATCCATTGGCTGACCGTCTTCAACAATAGCACAGCCATCCAACCTATCCGCTCTCTATTTTTCCCGTTCTCCCACATGTCCAGGGACCGCCCGTGCCAGTGGAATCATCCGAATTACTAACTCATCTCCCAAACAAAGAAAGTTAGCCGTAGTCCCCATCATAGCAGTCTCAGCACACGCCAAAAGACAGAAGGCTAAACCGCACAGAAAGTGAACACGGCCAACTGTTCCCTATCATACGATATCAGCATTCATCGTAAACAATTGGAATATCGGAACATAATCAAAACGGATGAAACACACAGCTCACGGTGTGCACAGAGCACTTAACTCAGTAGCTCCTGCAACAAGCCTGCTTTCTTATCATGCTCACCGAATCCCTCACTAGCCTAGACTGTTTTGACTTATATATTGTTTATCCTTTATGTATAAATAATCACGTTGTAATGTCACTACTACAGGAGAGGTAGAGAATGAGAGAGAGGGAAAAGAAAGAGAGAGCGAAAGAGAGGGATGAGATAAAAGAGATAAAAGAAAAAGATATAAATTGTGAAATGAAGAGAAAGAGAGAAAAAGAGAGACAATAGAGACAGAAGGAAGGAGAACAGAGTTAGAAAGAGAGATAGAAAGACAGAGATCAGTTGTTAAAAAAAAAGAGAAGGAAAGAGAAACTGTGTGATTTTAAAATATTCAAGCAGTTTATGAAATAAGGATGAAAAAAATACAAAATAATTGTACCTCGACACATTTTTAAAAATTAAAATTGATCATAAATTACGCCCAGAATACAGCACTGCTTAAACTAAAACCTCTCACGGAGAAATACATATTTTTTTAATTAAAAAGAAAGAAACAGTTTGATGTGCAACGTGATGTCCGGTTCAAACAGGATGTTGATCAATCCATCTGTTCATTAATCAATCAATTCTTTCTTTCATCCGCTCATCATCATCAACAAGTACCGAGCCTGCTGGCGTGGGTGATCATGTCTCTCCACAACTTTCCATCACGGCAGTTATTAATCATTTCTGTTGTTGACCTTCTGCCAAGTCATTCTCTTAAGCTGTTTGGTATTTTTTTCTCTTTGCTTCCCTCTATCTCTTTGTCCCTCAATGTTTCCAGTTGTTAGAATATATTCCAATTGTTTTCTTCTCATTACATGGCCAAAAAATTATGATTGTTTCTTCCTAATATTGGAAATTAGCTCTATTTTTGCTTTCACCTCTTTCAGAGCATCTTCATTACTCTTCTTAGCTGCCCATGGTATTCAAAACATACTTCTGTAAAACCACATTTCTACAGACTCCAGTGATTTTCTTGTCTGTTGTCTTATTGTCCATCATTCACATCGATATGTTAAGACTGGCTCTACATAACATTTAAGAACTTTTTTTCTTGTTTCTATTGTCAAAAGTGGATTGCATAGTATCTTCCTCATTTTTTGGAAATCTGCTTTTTCCTGAGCCTTTCTGCATCTCACCTCTTTTGTACATCTTCCGTCTGAGGTTAAAAAAGTTCCCAAATATTTAAATTCATTTACCTATCATCCACTCATCAGTCAATCAATAAATATATCTATCCATCCACTCATCTATCCATCCATTCTTCCACCTCTCCGTCTGTCTTTCTATCTATTTATGTATCTCCCTTCCGTATATGCATTTCTCCATTCTTATCTTGGCCCCTCAATTACACACTTCATCTGACGGGCAGTTTCAAAATTACAACCACATAGACGAAACAAAAAAAATAATTCTGCTCAAATTACCATGGGAAAGTGCCAGACATTTCAGACAAGGAACGCTAATCTCTTGGACGTTCCACGAAAACAGGAGCCAATCAGGTGAGCTTTTTCATTCACTTGTAAAGGAGCTTTGATGCATTTGTCTACTCGCCAGGGAGTGGTTGTCGGTCGTCACCATTTTGTGAGTGCATTATGGGAAATATAACGGTTTTAACGTAAAGGTCGTAATTTGCGTTCATGCTTGCGCTGTTATTGTTGTTTTCATGCGTGTATGCATTTTGTGTGCGTGTTTTTTTTTTTTACTCTTTTTTGTATTTTTTTCTTTTCGTTCCAGCCTGGAAAGAAAAGAGTGGAGATGGGATGGGGAATGCGGTAGGCAACATATCATTATCATCATGTGCCATACTTGTTAGCGTAGGCGATATTGTCCTTCCACAATCTTCTATCTACAGTGCATCGTATCAGTTCTGTTGTTGACTGTTTTCCATGCCATGACACCAAGCTATCCAGTATCTTCTCTCTTTGTCGTTCGCAATTTCTCTCTCTCTCTCTCTCTCTCTCTCTCTCTCTCTCTCTCTCTCTTTCCTTCTATTTTGCCAGTTGTAACCAAGATTTCCAATTTTCCTCTTCTCATGATGTGCCCGAATTGTGTGTTGATTGTGTCTTTCTGATGCCTTTAGGATGTCCATTTTTTATTGACCTCTTTGAGAATGTCTCGTTGGTCTTTTTAGCTGTCCACAGAACTCTCAACATTCTTCTGTGAAATTCCATCTATGTGCCGAAAACCATCTTTTTCTTTTTTTTTTCTTTTTTTTTCTTTTTTCTTTTTTTCTTTTTTTCTTTTTGTCTTCTGTCCATGATTCGCTTCCATATGTACGAATTGGATCTATAAAGCGCCGATGAACTCTCTTTCTCACTTCTATTAACGTAGACTTATTGGACAAGATAAGAGAACATTACATTTTCTTTATTTGAGACTTTTCTAACAAACAGACTTCCTCTTCTACTTTTCAGCTCCCTGTGGAGCATAGGTCTTCAACAAACACTTTCAGCTCCCTGTGGAGCATAGGTCTTCAACAAACACTTTCAGCTCCCTGTGGAGCATAGGTCTTCAACAAACACTTTCAGCTCCCTGTGGAGCATAGGTCTTCAACAAACACTTTCAGCTCCCTGTGGAGCATAGGTCTTCAACAAACACTTTCAGCTCTCTGTGGAACATAGGTCTTCAACAAACACTTTCAGCTCCCTGTGGAGCATAGGTCTTCAACAAACACTTTCAGCTCCCTGTAGAGCATAGGTCTTCAACAAACACTTTCAGCTCCTTGTGGAGCATAGGTCTTCAACAAACACTTTCAGCTCCCTATGGAGCATAGGTCTTCAACAAACACTTTCAGCTCCCTGTGGAGCATAGGTCTTCAACAAACACTTTCAGCTCCCCGTGGAGCATAGGTCTTCAACAAACACTTTCAGCTCCCTGTGGAGCATAGGTCTTCAACAAACACTTTCAGCTCCCTGTGGAGCATAGGTCTTCAACAAACACTTTCAGCTCCCTGTGGAGCATAGGTCTTCAATAAACACTTTCAGCTCCATGTGGAGCATAGGCCTTCAACAAACACTTTCAGCTCCCTGTGGAGCATAGGTCTTCAAAAAACACTTTCCAAGCCGTTCTGTTTCTTGCCATTCTTTTAAGATCGTTCAATGTCTTCCCCATCATTTTCATCTTTGCTTCTATCTGTCTTCTCCAAGAATTCCTTTGTCCTCCTATTTGTCTTTTTCCCTGGGTATTCCAAAAGGGCCTGTTTCGTAATACTCTCATGAGGTTTCCGCAGTGTGTGTCCAATCCAGCGCCATCGTTTTCGCTGTATCTCTTTATCCACAGGTATTTGACTGGTACATTTCCATAATTCTATGTTAGTGAATTTGTCTTGCCATTTCCACCCTTTTATTCCGCGTAAGCATCCTTTTCATCCCATTTACTGGGACTTTGCGAAATGAGACACACTGGATCAGGGGAGAAATATTTTGATGAACATAAAATTATCTATTCTAGAGGTACTGAACTCCAAAGGAGAGTAGGTAGCATCTTGGATGCAGAAAGAGCAAGAACAGTGAAAGGCTTTTACCCAATATCTGACAGAGACCTTTTAGTGAAATTGAATGGAAAGCCAATAGATATAAATCGTATACAAGTTTATGCACCAACAGCAGACAGTCTAGAGTAAACAATTTATAAATTTTACGACGAGTTAAATAAGGCACTTCGTCAATGCAAACCACATGAAAACACCACAGTTCTAGGGGATCTTAACGCAAAAGTAGGAAAGGAAAGAGTTGAGGAAGTAGTTGGTCATTATGGCTTAGGCGAGAGGAATGAAAGAGGTGAGAAACTTATTGACTGGGCAAGAACACACAACATGATGATAGGAAACACCTGGTTTAAGCAACATCCATGACATCTGTGGACATGGAAAAGCCCAGGTGACAATGCACGTAATCAAATTGATTGTATAATGATAAGCAATAGATTTAGAAACAGTCTGGTGTGTGTGAAAACTAGACCAGGGGCAGATTGCAATAGTGATCATGTACCAGTTGTGGGAAAGCTTAGAGTAAAATTAAAAGCAACAATGCGAGCCTCAGTTAACATCAAGTTAAATTTTGATTTACTCAAATCAGACAAGAAGTTGCAAGATAAATGTAAAATCGCAATTCAGAACAGGTACAATGCAATAGAGAAGATACAAAGCATTGATGAAAAGTGGGAAATGCTAAAAGAATCAATGCAACAAACATCAAAAGAGTTCATACCACAAGTAAGGACAATTTCACAATTTCAAGAAAGAAATGGATGACAGATGATATTTTGAAACTAATGGACACAAGACGAAGAAATAAAGAAAATAAAGAAGAGATAAGAGATTAAATAAAGAAATTGTAATAAAATGCAATGAAGCAAAAGATTGAAGACTTGAGTGATTTTGGAATAGAAATAATAACAAAAATATTGAATGATATCTACAACAGCGGTTAATACCAGACGACATGCTCAAATCAATATTCATAGCCCTACCAAAGAAATCGGGTGCGACTGAATGCGATGATCATCGCACGATTAACCTTATGAGTCACATGACTAAGATATTACTAAGAATCATCATGTGAAGAGTGCGAAACAAAATTAGTCCAGAAATTAGCGATGAACAGTGTGGTTTTGTTAGAGATAAAGGAACAAACAATGCCATTTATATCATAAGATCTTTAGCAGAAAGAGCCATAGAGGTGAAAACAGATATATACCTATGTTTCATAGATTACACCAAGGCATTTGACAAAGTAAAGCACCAAGAAATAATCAAAATTTTAGAAAGCATAAACGTAGACAGCAAAGATCTAAGAATAATAAAGAACATGTACTGGCAACAAACAGCGGCCATAAGAACTGGAAACCAATTGGGAATGTTTCAACAAATAAAACAGGGTGTTAGACAAGGTTGTGTGCTGTCATCAGATTTGTTTAATATTTATAGTGAGATTATTTTAAGATCCATAAGGGGCATTCCTGGAATAACAATCGGAGGTCATAATATAAATAATCTAAGGTATGCTGATGATACAGTCTTAATTGCTAAGAGTGAAAATGAGTTACAAGAAATGTTAGAAATTATAGTGAAAGAAAGCACAAATAAAGGACTCAACCTTAATAGCAAAAAGACAGAGGTAATGGTAACAACAAAGAAAAAGACATCACCTCAGTGCAAAATAAAGACAAGTGGAACAATATTAAAACAGGTAAATGAATTTAAATATTTGGGAACTTTGTTAAACTCAGACGGAAGATGTACAACAGAGGTGAGATGCAGAATGGCTCAGGCAAAAATAGCTTTCCAAAAAATGAGGAAGATACTATGCAATCCATTTTTGACAATATAAACAAGAAAAAGAGTTCTTAAATGTTATGTAGAGCCTGTCTTAACATATGGATGTGAATAATGGACAACAGACAAAAAAACTCACTGGGTTATGTAGAAATGTGGTTTTACAGAAGAATGTTGAAAATATCATGGACAGCTAAGAAGAGTAATGTTGTTGTTGTTGTTCTTGTTGTTGCGTTCGCCAGCTTTCAACTCTGACGAAGTCCCTAGAGACTAGGAACTGAATTTTGCATATTAATCTATTTTTCCCTGGCAGCCGTGTGCACAGGCGTCCCTCGCCACACAGGCAGATAACTCCGACTTCGGAGGTACTTATGTTTTTTCCATCGATGAGTAACTGACGCTTCAAGCCGGGTCTCGCTGCTGAGACCAGGGGTGGTTGCCGCAGAGAGAAATCATAAATTACATTCCCATCCAGAAGAGTAATGAAAACGTTTTGTAAGAGGCCAAAGCAAAAACAGAGCTATTTTCTAATATTATGAAGAAACAATCATCATTTTTTGGCCATTTAATGAGAAGAGAACAGCTGGAATATATTGTAACAACTGGGAAAATTGAAGGACGAAGAGATAGAGGGAAGCAAAGAGAAAAGATACCAGACAGCTTAAGAGAATGGCTTGACAGAAGGTCAACAACAGAAATGATAAATTTCGTGATCGAAAGCTATGGAGAGACATGATCACCTACGCCAGCAGGCCCGGTACTTGATGATGATGAAGCTTCCTTCCTAAACATGAGGCTTCGAAGAGATTATGAGGAAACATGGACTTGGAGATATAAATGAGAATGGAGAGATATTCGTGAACGTCTGTGCTCTTAACACCAAATGAGCCTAGGAGGAACAATATTCCAACATAAAAGAACACATAAAGCTATATGAGCGTCACCAGAGTCAAGAAAAAGAGATAGTTTTCTTTACATAAGGAAATTTTCTGAAATGTTACTTGGATTTGAGTTATTGAGACATCCAATTGTGAAGAAAATAAAAACATTGTTAAATCTCGTTGTAAGACTGAGATTACGAAAATCAACAGAAAACAACAGATGTCAAAACAACTCAAAAAAATAAAAATCGAAGAGACTGGAATGTTGATCACGTAGACGGAATAACTGGCGAAGATACTAAAAACGGAATTAAGAAAGTACCATCCCAAGTCTGCAACACATCGATCGCTCCAGACTCACACCTCAAGTCCGCAACACATCGACTGCTTCTGACTCACACCTCAAGTCTGCAAGACATCAACCGCTTCTGACTCACACATCAAGTCTGCAACACATTGATCGCTTCTGACTCACACCTCAAGTTTGCAAGACATCAACCGCTTCTGACTCACACCTCAATTCTGCAACACATCGATCGCTCCTGACTCACACCTCAAGTCTGCAACACATCGATCGCTCCTGACTCACACCTCAAGTCTGCAACACATCGACCGCTCCTGACTCACCCCTCAAGTCTGCAAGACATCAACCGCTTCTGACTCACACATCAAGTCTGCAACACATCAGCCTCTCCTGACTCACCCCTCAAGTCTGCAAGACATCAACCGCTTCTGACTCACACATCAAGTCTGCAAAACATCGACCACACATGTACTAACACCCCAAGTCTGTAACACACCGACCACACATGTACTAACACCCCAAGTCTGTAACACACCGACCACACCTGTACTAACATCCCAAGTCTGTAACACACCGACCACACATGTACTAACACCCCAAGTCTGTAACACATCGACCACACCTGTACTAACATCCCAAGTCTGTATCACACCGACCACACCTGTACTAACACCCCAAGTCTGTAACACATCGACCACACTTATACTAACACCCCAAGTCTGTAACACATCGACCACACTGATACTAACACCCCAAGTCTGTAACACATCGACCACACTTATACTAACACCCCAAGTCTGTAACACATCGACCACACTTATACTAACACCCCAATTCTGTAACACATCGACCACACTTATACTAACACCCCAAGTCTGTAACACATCGACCACACTTATACTAAAACCCCAAGTCTGCAAAACATCGACCACACTTATACTAACACCCCAAGTCTGTAACACATCGACCACACCTGTACTAACACCCCAAGTCTGTAACACATCGACCACACTTTTACTAACACCCCAAGTCTGTAACACATCGACCACACCTGTACTAACACCCCAAGTCTGTAACGCACCGACCACAACTGTACTAACACCCCATGTCTGTAACGCACCGACCACAACTGTACTAACACTCCATGTCTGTAACGCACCGACCACACCTGTACTAACACCCCAAGTCTGTAACGCACCGACCACACCTGAACTAACACCCCATGTCTGTATTGCACCGACCACAACTGTACTAACACCCCAAGTCTGTAACGCACCGACCACACCTGTACTAACACCCCATGTCTGTAACGCACCGACCACACCTGTACTAACACCCCAAGTCTGTAACACATCGACCACACCTGTACTAACACACCAAGTCTGTAACACATCCACCACGCCTGTACTAACACCCCAAGTCTGTAACACATCGACCACGCCTGTACTAACACCCCAAGTCTGTAACACATCGACCACACCTGTACTAACACCCAAAGTCTGTAACACGTCGACCACACCTATACTAACACCCCAAGTCTGTAACACATCGACCACACCTGTACTAACACCCCAAGTCTGTAACACATCGACCACACATGTACTAACACCCCAAGTCTGTAACACACCGACCACACTTATACTAACACCCCAAGTCTGTAACACATCGACCACACATGTACTAACAACCCAAGTCTGTAACACATCGACCACACATGTACTAACACCCCAAGTCTGTAACACACCGACCACACATGTACTAACATCCCAAGTCTGCAACACATCGACCACACCTATACTAACACCCCAAGTCTGTAACACATCGACCACACCTATACTAACACCCCAAGTCTGTAACACATCGACCACACCTATACTAACACCCCAAGTCTGTAACACATCGATCACACATGTACTAACACCCCAAGTCTGTAACACATCGACCAGGCCTGTACTAACACCCCAAGTCTGTAACACATCGACCACACCTTTACTAACACCCCAAGTCTGTAACACATCGACCACGCCTGTACTAACACCCCAAGTCTGTAACACATCGACCACACCTGTACTAACATCCCAAGTCTGTAACACATCGACCACACCTGTTCTAACACCCCAAGTCTGTAACACATCGACCCCTCCTGTACTAACACCCCAAGTCTGTAACACGTCGACCACACCTGTATTAACACCCCAAGTCTGTAACACACCGACCACACCTATACTAACACCCCAAGTCTGTAACACATCGACCACACCTGTACTAACACCCCAAGTCTGTAACACATCGACCACACCTGTACTAACACCCCAAGTCTGTAACACATCGACAGTCTAATCCCTGAACAATTCGAGGCTGAAACGCAAAACTATAAGAGTGACGTCACTGACTGCATCTGAGTCACACCCCACGTTTGCTGTACGGACAGTTTAGAGAAGTAGAGTTCCCAGCCCGACATGTCGTTATCACTTATTATCAGTTGCTGACCCACCCCACCGTCCAGATTTAAGCCATGCTTGGATGATTTGTTTCAGTGGATAATTCTCACTACGAATATATAAGACAGTCACGTAGAGAACAAACCATTTTAATCAGCTACTAACATGAGACGGACATCAACTTCGCAAAAACGGGAGTCTTTACGTTCAATATAGCAGAAGTCCAACACCTGAAAGTCAAGACCCAGGATGACACACTTCCCTTTGAGTGCCAAGAAGCTAAACATTTTTTTATTCTTCCTATTCTTCTTCTTCTTTTCCAACCTCATTTGCATTTTTGCTGCGAGGGGAGATATTTTTTGCGGGTTTTTGTTCTTCTGTTGGCCTCGATTTACAAAAATAGCTACACTTGTAATTAACCAGACGGCTGTCTCCTGATTCTATTCATTAAACGTTCGCTCTCTGCCTGGTTTGTCTCTCTGTACAGCAGTCCTACTAGCTGTACCAGTACAACAAGGGGCAATAGAATTATTTGCTGTGACTAAATGCTTGTCTGAGTCTTTCTTTTGTTTACCTGTCAGCGTGTTTGTCTGTATATTGCCTATTTAAAAATACTAATTTTATTGATTAATTTAATAAATCCGCGTCTATATGTTTGTCTGTGTGGATGTTTTCAATTATCCATGTCTGTTTACATGACTCTAAATGTGTCCGCGAACATTTATATATGTCTATATTATTTGTCCGTTTGTCCATCCGTGTGAATGTCCTTATGTTCATCCGTGCGAATGTCAGTATATTCATCCATGTATGTGAATGTCCTTATGTTCATTCATGTGAATGTCCGATTGCTCATCCATGTGAATGTCCGATTGCTCATTCATGTGAATGTCCGTATGCTCATCCATGTTACTGTCCGTATGCGCATTCATGTGAATGTCCGATTGCTCATCCATGTGAATGTCCGATTGCTCATTCATGTGAATGTCCGTATGCTCATCCATGTTACTGACCGAATGCTCATCCATGTTAATTTCCGTATGCTCATCCATGTTAATTTCCGTATGCTCATCCATGTTAATTTCCGTTTGCTCATCCATGTTAATGTCCGTATATTCATCCATGTTAATTTCCGTATGCTCATCCATGTAAATTTCCGTATGCTCATCCATGTTAATTTCCGTATGCTCATCCATGTGAATGTCTGTATGCTCATCCATGTTACTGTCCGTATGCTCATCCATGTTAATGTCCGTATATTCATCCATGTTAATTTCCGTATGCTCATCCATGTTAATTTCCGTATGCTCATCCATGTTAATTTCCGTATGCTCATCCATGTGAATGTCTGTATGCTCATCCATGTTACTGTCCGTATGCTCATCCATGTGAATGTCCGTATGCTCATCCATGTTACTGTCCGTATGCTCATCCATGTGAATGTCCGTATGCTCATCCATGTTAATGTCCGTATATTCATCCATGTTAATGTCCGTATGCTCATCCATGTTAATGTCCGTATATTCATCCATGTGAATGTCTGTATGCTCATCCATGTTACTGTCCGTATGCTCATCCATGTTACTGTCCGTATGCTCATCCATGTTAATGTCCGTATATTAATCCATGTTAATTTCCGTATGCTCATCCATGTTAATTTCCGTATGCTCATCCATGTTAATTTCCGTATGCTCATCCATGTGAATGTCTGTATGCTCATCCATGTTACTGTCCGTATGCTCATCCATGTGAATGTCCGTATGCTCATCCATGTTAGTGTCCGTATGCTCATCCATGTGAATGTCCGTATGCTCATCCATGTTAATGTCCGTATGCTAATCCATGTGAATGTCTGTATACTCATCCATGTTACTGACCGAATGCTCATCCATGTTAATTTCCGTATGCTCATCCATGTTAATTTCCGTATGCTCATCCATGTTAATTTCCGTTTGCTCATCCATGTTAATGTCCGTATATTCATCCATGTTAATTTCCGTATGCTCATCCATGTAAATTTCCGTATGCTCATCCATGTTAATTTCCGTATGCTCATCCATGTGAATGTCTGTATGCTCATCCATGTGAATGTCCGTATGCTCATCCATGTTAATGTCCGTATATTCATCCATGTTAATTTCCGTATGCTCATCCATGTTAATTTCCGTATGCTCATCCATGTTAATGTCCGTATGCTCATCCATGTGAATGTCTGTATGCTCATCCATGTTACTGTCCGTATGCTCATCCATGTGAATGTCCGTATGCTCATCCATGTTACTGTCCGTATGCTCATCCATGTGAATGTCCGTATGCTCATCCATGTTAATGTCCGTATATTCATCCATGTTAATGTTCGTATGCTCATCCATGTTAATGTCCGTATATTCATCCATGTTACTGTCCGTATGCTCATCCATGTTAATGTCCGTATATTCATCCATGTTAATTTCCGTATGCTTATCCATGTTAATTTCCGTATGCTCATCCATGTTAATTTCCGTATGCTCATCCATGTGAATTTCTGTATGCTCATCCATGTTACTGTCCGTATGCTCATCCATGTGAATGTCCGTATGCTCATCCATGTTACTGTCCGTATGCTCATCCATGTGAATGTCCGTATGCTCATCCATGTTAATGTCCGTATATTCATCCATGTTAATGTCCGTATGCTCATCCATGTTAATGTCCGTATATTCATCCATGTTAATGTCCGTATATTCATCCATGTTAATGTCCGTATGCTCATCCATGTTAATGTCCGTATATTCATCCATGTTAATGTCCGTATATTCATCCATGTTACTGTCCGTATGCTCATCCATGTGAATGTCCGTATGCTCATCCATGTGAATGTCCGTATGCTCATCCATGTTTCTGTCCGTATGCTCATCCATGTTAATGTCCGTATATTCATCCATGTTAATTTCCGTATGCTCATCCATGTTAATGTCCGTATATTCATCCATGTGAATGTCCGATTGCTCATCCATGTTAATGTCCGTATGCTCATCCATGTTAATGTCCGTATATTCATCCATGTTAATTTCCATATGCTCATCCATGTTAATGTCCGTATGCTCATCCATTTTAATGTCCGCATAAAATGCTAAGACAAATGCTAAAGATACATTAGATCATGAACAAGAGCAATGAAGACATATCAAACGATTCAAACATTAAAAAGAACTGGCTTGTAAACATGTTTCAACAAGGGAAATTAAAATACTAAAGAAACGTCAAAAGATACAACGGGTTGGAAGAACACTAAGGTAAGACATGATTGCTGGGTGAAACATCAGTGGCAGACCAAGAAGAAAATGGTTTCTAGACACAATGGAGACCTTGAACCTGGCAACAGACGAAGTGGGAGATCTGGTTTGAGGTTGTTTCAGACGGACTGTGGTGAATGTAATGTCCAGTGTGAGACCTGGCTTGAGACAGAGATTCTTCCAGACGGACTGTGGTGAATGTAATGTCCAGTGTGAGACTTGGCTTGAGACAGAGATTATTTCAGACGGACTGTGGTGAATGTAACGTCCAGTGTGAGACCCGGCTTGAGACAGAAATTTTTTCAGACGGACTGTGGTGAATGTAGCGTCCAGTGTGAGACCTGGCTTGAGACAGAGAATCATTCAGACGGACTGTGGTGAATGTAACGTCCAGTGGGAGACCTGGCTTGAGACAGAGATTCTTTCAGACGGATTGTGGTGAATGTAACGTCCAGTGGGAACATGGCTTGAGACAGAGATTATTTCAGACGGACTGTGGTGAATGTAACGTCCAGTGTGAGACCTGGCTTGAGACAGAGATTCTTTCAGACGGATTGTGGTGAATGTAACGTCCAGTGGGAACATGGCTTGAGACAGAGATTATTTCAGACGGACTGTGGTGAATGTAACGTCCAGTGTGAGACCTGGCTTGAGACAGAGATTCTTCCAGACGGATTGTGGTGAATGTAACGTCCAGTGGGAGACCTGGCTAGAGACAGAGATTCTTTCAGACGGATTGTGGTGAATGTAACGTCCAGTGGCAGTCCTGGCTAGAGACAGATTCTTTCAGACGGACTGTGGTGAATGTAACGTCCAGTGGGAGACCTGGCTAGAGACAGAGATTCTTCCAGACGGACTGTGGTGAATGTAACGTCCAGTGGGAGACCTGGCTAGAGACAGAGATTCTTCCAGACGGATTGTGGTGAATGTAACGTCCAGTGGGAGACCTGGCTAGAGACAG
>JAVIAB010000145.1:16661608-16799108 GCA_032433765.1 Megaustenia siamemsis | reverse complement strand
AGAAGATTTGGTAGAATTGGATGGAAGGAAAAGAAAACAAACGATGAAGTTTTAAAACAACTAAAAATGAAAAGAGAACTTCTACACACAATTCAAACAAAACACGTTAGATTTTTGGGGCATGTTAAAAGACACAACAGCCTAATAAAAGTAATATTGGAAGGGAAAATACAAGGTAAAAGAGGCAGAGGCAGACCAAGACTAACATGGACAAGTAACATCAAAAGATGGACAAGTCAATCTATGACAATCTGCACCATCAAAAGCAAGAGATAGAGTGGAATGGCGATCCATGGTAGCCAACCTTCGATGTGGAGACGGCACTCAATGATGATAATGAATGTATCAAATAACGAAGATAATGTCGCCATAAAAGGCTTATTTTGTTATTTATGAGGCACAAAATCCAGAGATAGAGACATAACATAAAAAAATATAGTGCACATGGCATGACTTCAACAAAGTGACGAATATCTGGAGATCCAAAGTTGTCTGTTAACGAACAAAAGTTAGACTGTTCAACCCATGTGTGATACCAGTGCTAACATATGGATGTGATACCAGTGCTAACATATGGATGTGATACCAGTGCTAACATATGGGTGTGATACCAGTGCTAACATATGGATGTGATACCAGTGCTAATATATGGATGTGATACCAGTGCTAATATATGGATGTGATACCAGTGCTAACATATGGATGTGATACCAATGCTAACAGATGGATGTGATACCAATGCTAACATATGGATGTGATACCAGTGCTAACATATGGATGTGATACCTTTGCTAAAATATGGATGTGATACCAATGCTAACATATGAATGTGATACCAGTGCTAACATATGTATGTGATACAAGTGCTAACATATGGATGTGATACCAGTGCCAATATATGGATGTTGTACCAGTACTAACATATAGATGTGATACCAATGCTAACATATGGATGTGATACCAGTGCTAACATATGGATGTGATACAAATGCTAACACATGGATGTGATACAAATGCTAACACATGGATGTGATACAAATGCTAACACATAGGTGTGATACAAATGCTAACACATGGATGTGATACAAATGCTAACCCATGGATGTGATACAAATGCTAACACATAGGTGTGATACAAATGCTAACACATGGATGTGATACAAATGCTAACACATGGATGTCATACAAATGCTAACACATGGATGTGATACAAATGCTAACATATGGGTGTGATACAAATGCTAACACATGGATGGGATACAAATGCTAACACATGGATGTGATACAAATGCTAACACATGGATGTGATACAAATGCTAACACATGGATGTGATACAAATGCTAACATATAGATGTGATAGTTGGAAATTCACCACGATTTTAGATAGTTACTTAAATGTCTTTGCAAAAAAAAAGGTCTTTGAAAACAAATGTCTTTGAATCAAATGTCTTTGAAAACAAACGTCACCGTAGGATCTCAAACATTATCTGGAAAGAATACATTTCAAACGAACTGATAAGAGAAGAATCAAACAAAAATACGTGTCGAGCTTTATAAAAAAAAGAAGGCGTTGGAAACGCATCGTTTATGTGCTGAGAATGAATAAAGAAAGACTTCCCTGTCAGGCATTCATGTGGAAACCATCTTGTAAAAGAAAACAAGGCAGACCAACAAAAATACTATGACTTCGGCTCGAGAGCTCATTGAATATTTTTATTTGTTTTTTTTTTTTATTTTGCGTTCGCCAGCTTTTACCTCTGACGAATTCCCTAGAGACTAGGAACTGAATTGTGCGTGTTAATCCATTTTTTCCTGGTAGCCGTATGCACAGGGGTCCCTCGCCGAACAGGCAGATAACTCCGTCTTCGGAGGTACTCATATTTTTTTCCGAAAATGAGTAGCTAACTGAACGAAAAATGTCATATTTTAACTGAATGTAAATTTCATATTTTAACTGAATGTAAATTTCATATTTTAACTGAATGTAAATTTCATATTTTAACTGACTATATATTTAATTTTAGGATTTTATATTTCGTATACACGAGGAAATCCAAAATGGAGCAATTATTTTTCTCCGGCTTGGTATAGAACCGGTGATCAGATGTTTAACAAGCCGCTATCTTAAAAACGATTTTGTCAAATGTACAATCAACCCTTACGTATGCATTGAAAGCTGGAAAACAACAAGAGATATAGAAACAAAGTTGAACGCATTCGAAAATAAATGTCTAAGTAAAATACTTGGTATAGCGTGGAACGAATTCAAAACAAACGAGGAAATTAGAGAAATCGCCAATCAACCACTAATATCTTCAGTAATAAAGAAAAGACGATGGTCATATGTTGGACCTGTGATGAGGAGAGATAATAACCAAATAGCAAAGCAAGCCCTCATGTGGGAAACAACAGGTAAGAGGAAAAGAGGAAGACCCAGAGAGACACTGAGAAGAACATTGATGAGAGAGGCAAGAGCAGCAGGAATCGGCTCCCTCAATGAGATAGAGCTGCTTGCATAGAACAGAGACAACTGGCGAGATTTGATAAAAGATCTTTACAAGGATTGAAAACTGTTAGAATAAAAATTTAGATAAGAGAATAAGTATATTGGTCTACGCTCTAAGGGCCGGCTACGGCTCGAAAGGTCAATAGATAGATAGATAGATAGATAGATAGATAGATAGATAGATAGATAGATAGATAGATAGATAGATAGATAGATAGATAGATAGATAGATAGATAGATAGATAGATAGATAGATAGATAGATAGATAGATAGATAGATAGATAGACAGTCAGACAGACAGACAGGCAGACAGACAGACACACAGACAGACAGACGGACAGGCAGGCAGACGGACGGACGGACGGACGGACGGACGGACGGACGGACGGACGGATGGATGGATGGATGGATGGATAGATGGATAGATGGATAGAGGCAAGATCTCGGTCTCTAGAGAGGTTGTTAGTTCAAATCCCGACTGCACCATTTGGGGTTTTTATTTGTGATTTCTCTCTGCGGCAACCACCACTGGTCGCAGCTGCAAGGCCCGGCTTGAAACGTCAATTACTCATCAACAGAAAAAAATATGAGTACCCCTGAAGATGGAGTTATCTGCTTGTGTGGCGAGGGACCCCTGTGCACACTACTGCCAGGGAAAAACTGATTAACATGCAAAATTCAGTTCCTAGTCTCTAGAGACTTCGTCAGAGGTAAAAATTGGTGAATGAAAAAAAAAAAAACTTTATTTCAATATTTCATTTCATTCAAAGTTTGAAGTGGACTCTTTCATTCATAAATGGTTTCACATTTCCAGATTTTATATATTTTGTTTGTTTTGTCAATGTTTTACAGACTGATTTCATTTCAAGAAACATATTCTATACTGTTCACATGAACAAGTCTCTCTCAACTGTTCATATCTTCATCTCTCCCAACTGTTCATATCTTCACATCTTCCAACTGTTCACATGTTCATCTCTCTCAACTGTTCACATGTTCATCCCTCTCAAGTGTTCACATGTTCATCTCTCTCAACTGTTCATATGTTCATCTCTCTCAACTATTCACATGTTCATCTCTCTCAACTATTCACATGTTCACCTCTCTCAACTGTTCACATGTTCATCTCTCTCAACTATTCACATGTTCACCTCTCTCAACTATTCACATGTTCATCTCTCTCAACTATTCACATGTTCATCCCTCTCAAGTGTTCACATGTTCATCTCTCTCAACTGTTCACATGTTCATCTCTCTCAACTGTTCACATGTTCATCTCTCTCAACTATTCACATGTTCACCTCTCTCAACTATTCACATGTTCGCCTCTCTCAACTGTTCACATGTTCATCTCTCTCAACTATTCACATGTTCATCTCTCTTAACTGTTCACATGTTCATCTATCTAAACGGTTCATATCTTCATCTCTCTAAACGGTTCATATCTTCATCTCTCTAAACTGTTCATATCTTAATCTCTCTAAACGGTTCATATCTTCATCTCTCTAAACAGATCATATCTTAATCTCTCTAAACAGTTCATATCTTCATCTCTGTAAACAGATCATATCTTAATCTCTCTAAACGGTTCATATCTTCATCTCTTTAAACGGTTCAAATCTTAATCTCTCTAAACAGTTCACATCTTCAACTCTCTAAACTCTCTATAAACTCATTTCAATTCAAGACTTTCAAAACTGAACTAAAGCGTGTTTCAAAAACAGGTAACCAAAAATAAATAAAATATTATTATTATTTTAATGGCATAAAACTGAAACAAAATTAAATTTTCCATACATTTTTCAATTACGTTTTTTGGACCACCCTGTAGAAGATATTTTTATACTTTCTCTGCACTATCGAAGTAAAGTTGGCAATAGATACATAGCTGAACTGCAATCTTAGCCCACGGCCTGCAGTATTTTTGACAGATGCAAGATCAGTACTCCAGGCACTACACAATCTTAGCTCACATCTTGTAGTGTTTTTGACAGACGCAAGATCAGTACTCCAGGCACTGCAATCCAAAAAAATTACCACATCTGCAGACCTTATTGACTGAACTCTGTAAGAACCACAGGGTTGCCCTGCAGTGGATCCCATCTCATTGTGAAATACCAGGAAACAAGAAAGCGGATCAGTCGGCAAAGGAAGGTGCAACAGACACACAACCAGATGCACTGGCTACATTCCACCAGTAGAAACAGATAATCAAATCAATCAGAGAACCACAAGCCCCAAATCAGTATGCCTTTCATAATTTGAGTAGATGGGAACAAGTAGCATTATACGCGGAGACAAATAATAATAAATGAATATTATTATAGAGGGAAACTTCCGAGGCGCTAATCAGTGAATCAATTCAGAGGAAGAGATATGTTTACAGCACTCGGAAAAAATGACAAATCATCAACAACAGAAAAAAATATGGACCAAAGCAGGATCGAACCCGTACTCAGTGGCATAGCGCCTTGCCACGAAAAGCCAAACGCTAGGGAACACTGCCACTCAGCTAACTAAATAATTAGCTATCGTGGACAATGTCTTGTCGCGCAGTTCTCTCATGACTATAGCATAAGGCTGCGATCACAGCTCGGAAATACATAGTGTATCTGTATTTTTCCTGTTACGACAAGTATCTCCCGGATAGGGTAGGGCTGAATACTTGCGTTGCAGACGCAAGTGCTACTATTCGTGCTGTTTCGTCCTAAATGTTTGTCTTCAACGAATTGATTAGCATTATACGCCTCTGAACAGGGCACAATCGACTCCACAGTATACAAAATTCAAGATCGGCACGTCAACTACATATACATGTGGACAGACTGCCAGACTGCTGAACACATACTCCAAGACTGCAGTAAATATAGTAGACTGAGAAAAATCCATTGACCCATAGATACAACATTACAGATAAAACTATATGGGCCATTACAAGAATTACGAAAGACAGTAACATTTATACAGGAAACAACATTGCAGATATAGACAATACTCTGGCGTACGAAAGACAGACAGACAGACAGACAGACAGACAGACAGACAGACAGACAGACGGACGGACGGACGGACGGACGGACGGACGGACGGACGGACGGACGGACGGACGGATAGATAGATAGATAGATAGATAGATAGATAGATAGATAGATAGATAGATAGATAGATAGATAGATAGATAGATAGATAGATAGATAGATAGATAGATAGATAGATAGATAGATAGATAGATAGATAGATAGATAGATAGATAGATAGATAGACAGACAGACAGACAGACAGACAGACAGATAGACAGATAGATAGATAGATAGATAGATAGATAGATAGATAGATAGATAGATAGATAGATAGATAGATAGATAGATAGATAGATAGATAGATAGATAGATAGATAGATAGATAGATAGATAGATAGATAGATAGATAGATAGATAGATAGATAGATAGATAGATAGATAGATAGATAGATAGATAGATAGATAGATAGATAGATAGATTACTATAGTAGTATTTTAAAGATCTCTTATTACGAACTGTCTCGCCATGTCGTATTGATCCGACGGCTAATAAGTAATTAATTGACAGACTCAAGTCTACTTTCTTCGTTTATTGTTGTAAATTACACGTCTATAGAACAGTGTCACTTATTTGCATGAACTTTGATTGTCTGGGTCGTTGAGTCAGTGTTAATTGAAGACTATATAACACTTTCATCTAGCTATCTCTGACGCAGGGTTTGGAAAGGCAGGTCCTGCTAATTATAAATTTATTCGTTTATCTGATACTCTGTTTCTTTGTTTACCTGAAGTCAATGTTGTGCGGTAGTTAGTGACGATAGACACAAACATACGTGGTGAAGTCACGTGATTTGGAGTGTCAGTTACTTGGCCACTTGCAGGTCGGCGGTTTGACGTTTTTGGAGAGGAGCCGGGGGAGGAAAGAGAAAAGATAGAGAGGGTGAGAGAGAAGGAGAGAGAGTAAGGTACATAGAGGGAAAGAGAAAAATAGAGAGGGGGAGAGAGAAGGAGAGAGAGTAATGTACATAGAGGGAGAGAGAAAGATAGAGAGGGGGAGAGAGAGAAGGTAGAGAGAGGGAGAGAGAAAAGATAGAGAGGGGGAGAGAGAAGGTAGAGAGAGGGAGAGAGAAAGATAGAGAGGGGGAGAAAAAAGGAGAGAGTAAAATAGAGAGAGGGAGAGAGAGAGAAATATAGAGAGGGGGAGAGAGAAGGTAGAGAGAGGGAGAGAGAAAGATAGAGAGGGGGAGAGAAAAGGAGAGAGTAAAATAGATAGAGGGAGAGAGAGAGAAAGTACGAGAGGGGGAGAGAGAAGGAGAGAGATGGAGAGAGGAACGATAGAGAGGGGGAGAGAGTAAGGTAGAGAGAGGGAGAGAGAAACATAGAGAGGGGGAGAGAAAAGGAGAGAGTAAAATAGAGAGAGGGAGAGAGAGAGAGAAAGTACGAGAGGGGGAGAGAGAAGGAGAGAGAGAGTAATATACAGAAAGGGAGAGAGAAAAGATAGAGAGGGGGAGAGAGTAAGGTACAGAGAGGGAGAGAGAAAAGATAGAGAGGAGGAGAGAGAAGGAGAGAAAGTGAGGTAGAGAGAGGAAGAGAGAAAGATAGATAGGGGGAGAGAAAAGGAGAGAGAGTAAGATAGAGAGAGTAAGATAGAGAGAGGGAGAGAGAAAGATAGAGAGGGGGAGAAAAGGAGAGGGTAAGATAAAGAGAGGAACAGAGAAGGAGAGGGAGTAAGATTGAGAGAGGGAGAGAGGAGAGAGAGAAAGATAGAGAGATAGAATGAGAAAAACAAAAAGGAGAGAGAGAACGAGTAAGAGAAACAGAGAGAGTGAGATAGAGAAAGAGAGAGAGGGGGAAAGAGAAAGATAAAGGGAAAGAGAGTGTAAGAGAGCGCGAAAGACAGAGATAGAGAAAAATAGAGAGAGATATAAATATACAGAAAAAAGAGAAAGATAGAGAGAAGAGAGAGAGGGAGAAATAGAGAAGGAGAGAGAGAGGAGGGGGAGCGTGTGAGGCAGGGGGAGACCGAGAAAAAGAGAAGGAGTGAAAGAAAGATGGAGATAGACAGCAATGGGAAGACAAAATGGAGAGAGAAAGAGAAAAGGAGAGAGAAATAGAGGGAGAGGTGGAAAGAAAGAAAAAGATGGAGAAAAAGAGAGATATAGAAAGAGGGAGAGAAATAGTCAAAGGGAGAGAGATAGAGAGAGGGGGAAGTATAGACAATGATATAGAGAACGAAAGAAATAGAGAGAGAGAGAGAGACAGAGAGAGAGAGAGAGAGCGGGAGTGATATAGAGATATACAGAGAAAGGGATAGATATATAGAGAGATAGAACGAGGGGAGAGAGAGACAACGTAGAGAAAGACAGAAAAAAAAAGTTGGAAAGAAAGATAGATAGAAGAAGAGAAATAAAAAGACAGATATAGAGAGATGTAAGGTGAGAGAAAGTGTAAGAGAGAGAGAGAGAGAGAGAGAGGAAGAAACAGGGAGAAATAGATACACAAGTATGTGCAGTGTGATCTTAGTAAATGTGAGTGCACCATTACGTGACCACATACAGTCGAGAATTCGTCCAGTCTTGCTCAAGGACCACAAGACGATGTCGCTCAAGCACTCTGACTGAAGCCAAGTGGAAACGTCTCTACGTAATCATGCAATTGTTTGTTCATTGTGTTCTCTTGTACTGAACAAGCATTATTTTCCTACATCTAGTAATCTATCATTAGTGTCCTATATCCAGTGTCCTACCTCTAGTAATCTATCACTAGTGTCCTACATCCAGTGTCCTATCTCTAGTAATCTATCACTAGTGTCCTATATCCAGTGTCCTATCCCCAGTAATCTATCCCTAGTGTCCTATCCCTTGTGTCATATTCATAGTGTCCTATCTCTAGTGTCCTATCTCTTGGGTTCTATCCCTAGTGTCTTATTCCCAGTGTCTTATCTCTTGTGTCCTATCCCTAGTGTCCTATCACTAGTGTCATATCCCTAGTGTCCTATCCCTAGTGTACAATTTCTAGTGTCCTATCTCTATTAATCTATCCCTAGTGTCCTATCTCTAGTGTCCTATCCCTAGTGTCCTATCCCTAGTGTCCTATCTCTAGTGTCCTATCCCTAGTGTCCTATCTCTGGTGTCATATCTCTAATGTCCTCAGACCCTGTACCCTCTTGATCAGAGGCCAACGCCTTAACTTTGAGCACCCCCCTCCCCCCACCCAATACGCCCCACCTCTTTCCAAATATAACACTTTATTCCACTTCACTTT
Source organism: Megaustenia siamemsis (assembly GCA_032433765.1). NCBI lineage: Eukaryota > Metazoa > Mollusca > Gastropoda > Stylommatophora > Ariophantidae > Megaustenia > Megaustenia siamemsis. Next base: position 16,790,316 of record JAVIAB010000145.1, on the reverse strand, counting down.
ATCATCACTCAATCATAAATGAGTACATGATTTTTTTTTTTTATCCTGACAATAAAATCAGCATTTTAGTGAGAGTGATCACATTGTGCAGCATCTGTGCTTGACAGTATGCTCAGCATTTCAATTTTTCTTTTATGAAAATGTTCTCTGTTTGTTCTTGTCCACAAAAGAAATGTGAAAGTTTCAGTTTAATTACATTCTGGACTAGTTTTATTCCTGACAAGAAACATTTAAGAGATTGGAAAATGTGACAACTTTATGGTCACATTAGGACTCGGTCACACTGTCACATGCGGATGTGAAGCACAAAAATAGACATCAGAGCACGTACCATTGGGCCGTGATAGCTCAGTGGTTAGTGAACTAGACTACAAAGGACAAGAGTTAGGGTTCGATCCTAACCGACGGCTTCCGGGTTCTATCTATCTATCTGTCTATTGTCCTTTCGAGCCGAAGATGGCACATAGGGCAGAACCACAATCTTAAAAACAGAAACCTTGCATGCCAAAGTGGCACATATTGCAGAGATCATCGCTTCCAAAATCTATGGCTTATTTTTCCATAACAATACTTTTTACTATGACAGCTTGTCAAGCCATCGATCAATCTCCTTCCGGGTTCACCCAGCCTTTAATGGGTACCGGATTTTTTTTCAGGGAAAGTGAAGCGGCACGGGCGTAATACGGACCACATTACCTCAAAAATCATGCGCCGAAGGTCTGTAAAATATATGGTCACTAACACCATATTCCCTAAACGGCACTTGGCGTAACGGGGGTACTTTACTTTATACTAAGATGATCATCATCAAGTACCGGGCCTGCTGGCGTAGGTGATCGTGCCTCTCCACAATTTTCTATCTAGACAGTTATTTATCATTTTTGTTGTTGACCTTCTGTCAAGCCATTCTCTTAAGCTGTCTGGTATCTTTTCTCTTTGTTTCCCTCTATCTCTTCGTCCCTCAATTTTCCCAGTTGTTACAATATATTCCAGTTGTTCTCTTCTCGTTACATAGCCAAAAATTAAGATTGTGTCTTCCTAATATTGAAAATTACTTCTCTTTTCGCTTTGGCATCTCTCATAACGTTTTCCTTACTCTTCTTATCTGTCCATAGTATTCTCAACATTCTTCTGTAAAACTACATTTCTACAAACTCCAGTGATTTTCTTGTTTGTTGTCCTATTGTCCATGATACTAAGATGATACAAGACTCATAAAAAGAATATGGTTTGATGACGGTTTACACTAATGAAACTGAGAGTGACGCACTGTGCGGCTGAACGTACGGGAAGAGTTAAAAGTTATAATTTTCGTGATTAAAATAAATGAATACTGCATCCCTTGAAAATCTCAGATTTGCAATTTTCATGACCTCTTTGTTATGAGCATTAGCTACTAAATTTTGTTGTTGTTCAGTTTGTGTAGTTCCAGTTTGTGTTGTTCACGTTTGTGTATTTCCCATTTGTGTAGTTCCCGTTTGTGTAGTTCCCGTTTGGGTTGTTCCCGTTTGTGTAGTTCCCGTTTGTTTTTTTCCCGTTTGTGTAGTTCCCGTTTGTGTAGTTCCCGTTTGTGTAGTTCTCGTTTGTGTAGTTCCCGTTTGTGTAATTCCAGTTTGTTTAGTTCCCGTTTGTGTAGTTCCCGTTTGTGTAGTTCCCGTTTGTGTAGTTCCGGTTTGTGCAGTTCCCTCTTGTCTAGCTCCCGTTTGTGTAGTTTCCGTTTGTGTAGTTCCCGTTTGTGTTGTTCCCGTTTGTGCAGTTCCCATTTGTGTAGTTCCCATTTGTGTAGTTCCCGTTTGTGTAGTTCCCGTTTGTGCAGTTCCCGTTTGTGTAGTTCCCGTTTGTGCACTTTCCGTTTGTGCAGTTCCCGTTTGTGTAGTTCCCGTTTGTGTAATTCCCGTTTGCTGTAGAAGCCGCATATAGCCCGAAACGTCATGATTTTGTTGTGTTCCATCTTTTGTAAAGCTGTCACCATACCTTGTAGGAGTGTACGTCACACCCCTCTACTTGCTCCTGCTACCAGCTTTACCGCAGCACTGCAATTATTTGCCTGTTTCCTGCCAGGGTCAAGACATCTTCGTCCACAAATACAGAAAAATCTCCTTCATCATCATCATGTGCCGTACTAGTTGGCGTAGGCGATCATGTCCTTCCACAATCTTCTATCTACAGTGCATCAATTCAGTTCTGTTGTTGACTGTTTTCCATGCCATGACACCAAGCTATCCAGTATTTTCTCTCTTTGTCGTCCCCGATCTCTTTTTCCTTTTATTTTGCCAGTTGTAACCAAGCATTCCAACTTTTCTCTTCTCATGATGTGCCCGAAAAAATGTTGATTGTTACTTTCTGATGTTTTTTAGGAGCTGCCTTTTTTATGTTGGCCTCTTTGAGAATTTCCTCGTTGGTCTTTTTAGCTGCCCAGGAAAAATTCAACATTCTTCTGAGAAATCCCATCTCTGTGGCTTCTAATTGTTTTTTCATTTGTTTGTCTACTGCCCATGATTCGCTTCCAGGTCAGAATTGGTTCTATGAACTCTCTTTCTCACTTCTATTGACATAGATTTGTTGCATAAGATAATTTTCATTTTCTGAAATGCTATTTTGGCCTGAGCTATTCTGCTTTTTATTTCTGTGGTGCATCTCCCATCTGATGTTATTATTGGGCCCAAGTATTTGACGCGTTGCACTTGTTTCATATTTGTCCTGTTTATTTTTATGCTGCATGATGGTGATGAATGTTTCTTTCATATGACCATTACTTCTGTTTTCTTACTATTCAAACTGAGACCTTTTTTGTTGATTTCTTTTTCTATTATGTCTATCATTTCTTGTAACTCATTCTCTGCCTCTGCTATTAAGAATGTGTCATCCGCATATAGACAATTATTTATGTTGTGACCATTGATTTCAATAACTTTTTTGTCTACTATTGATCTCATAATATTTTCGCTGTAAAGTGAAAACAAATCTGGCGACAGAACACAGCCTTGTCTGACACCTTGTTTTATATATTGGAATTATCCTGTTTTATTGCTAATTCTTATAGTTGCTGTTTGTTGTCAGTACATGATTTTTTTTATGTTTCGCAGATCCTTGCCATCATTATCATTGTTGAGTGCCGTCTCCGCATCGAAGGTTGGCTACCATGGAGCGTCATTCCACTCTGTTTCTTGCTTTGATGGTGCAGATTGTCATAGGTTGACTTGTCCATCTTTTGATGTTACTTCTCCATGTCAGTCTTGATCTGCCTCTGTCTCTTTTACCTTGTATTTTCCCTTCCAACATTACTTTTATTAATTTATATTTATAAATACTTATATTACGTTTTGCATTCAATGTTTAAAATTTCCAAGATTGGAACTAAAATACCACATTGAGGTGACAACAAACAACTGTATAGTAGATTAGCCTGAAGGAAACGAGACAAATATGAGGTTTGAAAGTTAAATAAAGGAGTGCAACGTATTGATCCCAGGCGGATGCAGGACTACGCGTGGGCTATCAATCTGTACTCAAGGGCAACAAGACTACGTTTCTCAGGGGGAAAATAATTATAGCAGTGACTTGGGTACACATAGTGGTTATGGAAATCCCTGAGTTCTGTTACATATTTAAGGAAATTACAACTTTCGCTTCTATGGTCTTGGCTGATGCTGTCATTTTTTGCACCGCAAAAGTACAATATCATCATCATCATCATTGAGTGCCGTCTCCGCATCGAAGGTTGGCTACCATGGAGCGCCATTCCGCTCTGTCTCTTGCTTTGATGGTGCAGGCTGTCTTGTACATCTTTTGATGATATCTGTCAATGTTAGTCTGCCTCTGCCTCTATTACCCTGTATTTTCCCTTCCAATATTACTTTTATTAGGCTGTTGTGTCTTTTAACATGCCCCAAAAATTTCACATGTCTTGTTCTAATTGTGTTTAGTAGTTCTCTTTTCATTTTTAGTTGTCTTAAAACTTCATCGTTTGTTTTCTTTCCATCCAATTCTACCTATTCTTCTATAAAATCCACATTTCAAAGACTTCAATTTTCTGTTCCGTGTTTTTTGTGGGGTCTAATGTCCATGTTTCTGCACCATACAGACATATTGAGAAGATATAACATTTTGCTATTGTTAGTTTTAGCGCTGGTGTTATTCGTTATGATGTTAGTATATTTTTCATGGCATTAAAATTACTGTTTGTCATTTACTTTTCTTCCAATTCAGTACACTTGCATTAATATTATTACAATAGATTGAGGAAAGGGGGGTGGTGCTGGGTGGTCGTGAGGTAAATCGTTGGTTTGGGTGGTCGTGAGGTAAGACGTTGGTTTGGGTGGTCGTGAGGTAAATCGTTGGTTTGGGTGGTCGTGAGGTAAGACGTTGGTTTGGGTGGTCGTGAGGTAAGACGTTGGTTTGAGTGGTCGTGAGGTAAGACGTTGGTTTGAGTGGTCGTGAGGTAAGACGTTGGTTTGGGTGGTCGTGAGGTAAGACGTTGGTTTGAGTGGTCGTGAGGTAAATCGTTGGTTTGGGTGGTCGTGAGGTAAATCGTTGGTTTGGGTGGTCGTGAGGTAAATCGTTGGTTTGGGTGGTCGTGAGGTAAGACGTTGGTTTGGGTGGTTGTGAGGTAAGACGTTGGTTTGGGTGGTCGTGAGGTAAGACGTTGGTTTGGGTGGTCGTGAGGTAAATCGTTGGTTTGGGTGGTCGTGAGGTAAGACGTTGGTTTGAGTGGTCGTGAGGTAAATCGTTGTTTTGGGTGGTCGTGAGGTAAATCGTTGGTTTGGGTGGTCGTGAGGTAAGACGTTGGTTTGGGTGGTCGTGAGGTAAATCGTTGGTTTGGGTGGTCGTGAGGTAAGACGTTGGTTTGGGTGGTCGTGAGGTAAGACGTTGGTTTGGGTGGTCGTGAGGTAAGACGTTGGTTTGAGTGGTCGTGAGGTAAGACGTTGGTTTGGGTGGTCGTGAGGTAAGACGTTGGTTTGGGTGGTCGTGAGGTAAATCGTTGGTTTGGGTGGTCGTGAGGTAAGACGTTGGTTTGGGTGGTCGTGAGGTAAGACGTTGGTTTGAGTGGTCGTGAGGTAAGACGTTGGTTTGAGTGGTCGTGAGGTAAGACATTGGTTTGGGTGGTCGTGAGGTAAATCGTTGGTTTGGGTGGTCGTGAGGTAAATCGTTGGTTTGGGTGGTCGTGAGGTAAATCGTTGGTTTGAGTGGTCGTGAGGTAAATCGTTGGTTTGGGTGGTCGTGAGGTAAATCGTTGGTTTGAGTGGTCGTGAGGTAAATCGTTGGTTTGAGTGGTCGTGAGGAAAATCGTTGGTTTGGGTGGTCGTGAGGTAAGACGTTGGTTTGAGTGGTCGTGAGGTAAATCGTTGGTTTGGGTGGTCGTGAGGTAAGACGTTGGTTTGGGTGGTCGTGAGGTAAAACGTTGGTTTGGGTGGTCGTGAGGTAAGACGTTGGTTTGGGTGGTCGTGAGGTAAGACGTTGGTTTGAGTGGTCGTGAGGTAAGACGTTGGTTTGGGTGGTCGTGAGGTAAGACGTTGGTTTGGGTGGTCGTGAGGTAAATCGTTGGTTTGGGTGGTCGTGAGGTAAGACGTTGGTTTGGGTGGTCGTCAGGTAAGACGTTGGTTTGAGTGGTCGTGAGGTAAATCGTTGGTTTGGGTGGTCGTGAGGTAAGACGTTGGTTTGAGTGGTCGTGAGGTAAGACGTTGGTTTGAGTGGTCGTGAGGTAAGACGTTGGTTTGCGTGGTCGTGAGGTAAGACGTTGGTTTGGGTGGTCGTGAGGTAAGACGTCGGTTTGAGTGGTCGTGAGGTAAGACGTTGGTTTGAGTGGTCGTGAGGTAAATCGTTGGTTTGGGTGGTCGTGAGGTAAAACGTTGGTTTGAGTGGTCGTGAGGTAAATCGTTGGTTTGGGTGGTCGTGAGGTAAGACGTTGGTTTGAGTGGTCGTGAGGTAAGACGTTGGTTTGAGTGGTCGTGAGGTAAGACGTTGGTTTGAGTGGTCGTGAGGTAAATCGTTGGTTTGAGTGGTCGTGAGGTAAATCGTTGGTTTGAGTGGTCGTGAGGTAAATCGTTGGTTTGAGTGGTCGTGAGGTAAGACGTTGGTTTGAGTGGTCGTGAGGTAAGACGTTGGTTTGAGTGGTCGTGAGGTAAGACGTTGGTTTGAGTGGTCGTGAGGTAAGACGTTGGTTTGAGTGGTCGTGAGGTAAGACGTTGGTTTGGGTGGTCGTGAGGTAAGACGTTGTTTTGGGTGGTCGAGAGGTAAGACGTTGGTTTGTTTGAGTGATCGTGAGGTAAATCGTTGGTTTGAGTGGTCGTGAGGTAAATCGTTGGTTTGGGTGGTCGTGAGGTAAGACGTTGGTTTGAGTGGTCGTGAGGTAAATCGTTGGTTTGGGTGGTCGTGAGGTAAGACGTTGGTTTGGGTGGTCGTGAGGTAAAACGTTGGTTTGGGTGGTCGTGAGGTAAGACGTTGGTTTGGGTGGTCGTGAGGTAAGACGTTGGTTTGAGTGGTCGTGAGGTAAGACGTTGGTTTGGGTGGTCGTGAGGTAAGACGTTGGTTTGGGTGGTCGTGAGGTAAATCGTTGGTTTGGGTGGTCGTGAGGTAAGACGTTGGTTTGGGTGGTCGTCAGGTAAGACGTTGGTTTGAGTGGTCGTGAGGTAAATCGTTGGTTTGGGTGGTCGTGAGGTAAGACGTTGGTTTGAGTGGTCGTGAGGTAAGACGTTGGTTTGAGTGGTCGTGAGGTAAGACGTTGGTTTGGGTGGTCGTGAGGTAAGACGTTGGTTTGGGTGGTCGTGAGGTAAAACGTCGGTTTGAGTGGTCGTGAGGTAAGACGTTGGTTTGAGTGGTCGTGAGGTAAATCGTTGGTTTGGGTGGTCGTGAGGTAAAACGTTGGTTTGAGTGGTCGTGAGGTAAATCGTTGGTTTGGGTGGTCGTGAGGTAAGACGTTGGTTTGAGTGGTCGTGAGGTAAGACGTTGGTTTGAGTGGTCGTGAGGTAAGACGTTGGTTTGAGTGGTCGTGAGGTAAATCGTTGGTTTGAGTGGTCGTGAGGTAAATCGTTGGTTTGAGTGGTCGTGAGGTAAATCGTTGGTTTGAGTGGTCGTGAGGTAAGACGTTGGTTTGAGTGGTCGTGAGGTAAGACGTTGGTTTGAGTGGTCGTGAGGTAAGACGTTGGTTTGAGTGGTCGTGAGGTAAGACGTTGGTTTGAGTGGTCGTGAGGTAAGACGTTGGTTTGGGTGGTCGTGAGGTAAGACGTTGATTTGGGTGGTCGTGAGGTAAGACGTTGGTTTGTTTGAGTGATCGTGAGGTAAATCGTTGGTTTGAGTGGTCGTGAGGTAAATCGTTGGTTTGGGTGGTCGTGAGGTAAATCGTTGGTTTGAGTGGTCGTGAGGTAAATCGTTGGTTTGGGTGGTCGTGAGGTAAATCGTTGGTTTGAGTGGTCGTGAGGTAAATCGTTGGTTTGGGTGGTCGTGAGGTAAATCGTTGGTTTGGGTGGTCGTGAGGTAAATCGTTGGTTTGAGTGGTCGTGAGGTAAATCGTTGGTTTGGGGGGGTCGTGAGGTAAATCGTTGGTTTGAGTGGTCGTGAGGTAAGACGTTGGTTTGGGTGGTCGTGGTTTGGGAGTGGTCGTGAGGTAAGACGTTGGTTTGAGTGGTCGTGAGGTAAATCGTTGGTTTGAGTGGTCGTGCGGTAAGACGTTGGTTGGGGTGGTCGTGAGGTAAATCGTTGGTTTGAGTGGTCGTGAGGTAAGACGTTGGTTTGAGTGGTCGTGAGGTAAGACGTTGGTTTGGGTGGTCGTGAGGTAAGACGTTGGTTTGTTTGAGTGATCGTGAGGTAAATCGTTGGTTTGAGTGGTCGTGACGTAAATCGTTGGTTTGGGTGGTCGTGAGGTAAATCGTTGGTTTGAGTGGTCGTGAGGTAAATCGTTGGTTTGGGTGGTCGTGAGGTAAATCGTTGGTTTGAGTGGTCGTGAGGTAAATTGTTGGTTTAGGTGGTCGTGAGGTAAATCGTTGGTTTGAGTGGTCGTGAGGTAAATCGTTGGTTTGGGTGGTCGTGAGGTAAATCGTTGGTTTGAGTGGTCGTGAGGTAAATCGTTGGTTTGGGTGGTCGTGAGGTAAATCGTTGGTTTGAGTGGTCGTGAGGTAAATCGTTGGTTTGGGTGGTCGTGAGGTAAATCGTTGGTTTGAGTGGTCGTGAGGTAAATCGTTGGTTTGGGTGGTCGTGAGGTAAATCGTTGGTTTGAGTGGTCGTGAGGTAAATCGTTGGTTTGGGTGGTCGTGAGGTAAATCGTTGGTTTGAGTGGTCGTGAGGTAAATCGTTGGTTTGGGTGGTCGTGAGGTAAATCGTTGGTTTGAGTGGTCGTGAGGTAAGACGTTGGTTTGGGTGGTCGTGAGGTAAATCGTTGGTTTGAGTGGTCGTGAGGTAAGACGTTGGTTTGGGTGGTCGTGAGGTAAGACGTTGGTTTGGGTGGTCGTGAGGTAAATCGTTGGTTTGGGTGGTCGTGAGGTAAATCGTTGGTTTGGGTGGTCGTGAGGTAAGACGTTGGTTTGAGTGGTCGTGAGGTAAGACGTTGGTTTTGGTCGTGAGGTTGGGAGTGGTCGTGAGGTAAGACGTTGGTTTGAGTGGTCGTGAGGTAAGACGTTGGTTTGGGTGGTCGTGAGGTAAGACGTTGGTTTGGGTGGTCGTGAGGTAAATCGTTGGTTTGAGTGGTCGTGAGGTAAATCGTTGGTTTGGGTGGTCGTGAGGACGTTGGTTTGAGTGGTCGTGAGGTAAGACGTTGGTTTGGGTGGTCGTGAGGTAAGACGTTGGTTTGAGTGGTCGTGAGGTAAATCGTTGGTTTGGGTGGTCGTGAGGACGTTGGTTTGGGTGGTCGTGAGGTAAATCGTTGGTTTGGTGGTCGTGAGGAGTGGTCGTGAGGTAAATCGTCGTGAGGTAAAGCGTTGGTTTGAGTGGTCGTGAGGTAAAGCGTTGGTTTGAGTGGTCGTGAGGTAAATCGTTGGTTTGGGTGGTCGTGAGGTAAGACGTGAGGTGGTTTGGGTGGTCGTGAGGTAAGACGTTGGTTTGAGTGGTCGTGAGGTAAGACGTTGGTTTGAGTGGTCGTAAGGTAAGACGTTGGTTTGGGTGGTCGTGAGGTAAGACGTTGGTTTGGGTGCTCGTGAGGTAAGACGTTGGTTTGGGTGGTCGTGAGGTAAATCGTTGGTTTGGGTGGTCGTGAGGTAAGACGTTGGTTTGGGTGGTCGTGAGGTAAGACGTTAGTTTGAGTGGTCGTGAGGTAAGACGTTGGTTTGAGTGGTCGTGAGGTAAGACGTTGGTTTGAGTGGTCGTGAGGTAAGACGTTGGTTTGGGTGGTCGTGAGGTAAGAAGTTGGTTTGAGTGGTCGTGAGGTAAGACGTTGGTTTGAGTGGTCGTGAGGTAAGACGTTGGTTTGAGTGGTCGTGAGGTAAGACGTTGGTTTGAGTGGTCGTGAGGTAAGACGTTGGTTTGAGTGGTCGTGAGGTAAGACGTTGGTTTGGGGGGTCGTGAGGTAAGACGTTGGTTTGGGTGGTCGTGAGGTAAATCGTTGGTTTGGGTGGTCGTGAGGTAAGACGTTTGTTTGGGTGGTCGTGAGGTAAGACGTTGGTTTGAGTGGTCGTGAGGTAAGACGTTGGTTTGAGTGGTCGTGAGGTAAGACGTTGGTTTGGGTGGTTCGTGAGGTAAGACGTTGGTTTGAGTGGTCGTGAGGTAAGACGTTGGTTTGGGTGGTCGTGAGGTAAGACGTTGGTTTGGGTGGTCGTGAGGTAAGACGTTGGTTTGAGTGGTCGTGAGGTAAGACGTTGGTTTGAGTGGTCGTGAGGTAAGACGTTGGTTTGGGTGGTCGTGAGGTAAGATGTTGGTTTGGGTGGTCGTGAGGTAAGACGTTGGTTTGGGTGGTCGTGAGGTAAGACGTTGGTTTGGGTGGTCGTGAGGTAAATCGTTGGTTTGGGTGGTCGTGAGGTAAGACGTTGGTTTGAGTGGTCGTGAGGTAAATCGTTGGTTTGAGTGGTCGTGAGGTAAGACGTTGGTTTGGGTGGTCGTGAGGTAAGACGTTGGTTTGAGTGGTCGTGAGGTAAATCGTTGGTTTGAGTGGTCGTGAGGTAAGACGTTGGCCTCTGGACAACGGTCCAGGTTCTATTCCCGTCATAGGCGGTGGCAAATAAAAATTGAATCCGTGGCTTTACCCATCCCCGGTCTGTTGGTAGTGAGATCCGATGTCTAGAAGCCTTGGAAAACGGCAAAAGACAGGAGGTCCAGTGTGCATTGTTGGCACGTTAAAGAACCATTGGCAGTTTTAAAATCGAAAAGAGTAGGCCACAAATAATTGCTGCCAAGGCAAAATTGATTGGAAAATTACTAGAGTACCTCTTAAGTCGAAGAATACCTCTTAAGTCGACGAATACCTCTTAAGTCGAATAGTGCCTCTTTAAGTCGAAGACGACCAGTCTGAATTGTGGGGGACACCTGAAAACATGGCTGTCGATGTGAGAAATAGGAAAAAAAAATATTCAGGCAAAATTCATTCTTTCTGGACCTTGCTAGAGATATAAAGCTGGTGATGTGAAACAAGGAAAGAGAGTTACAATAAAGTGCAAGACTTGAACCGGTGTCTTAGCACGCGAGTTTCCACCTATATGTGCTCGGCCACCTATATGTTCGGAGATTTCTGGATAGTGTCGCCTCAAGCATCGAAACTCCCGATGCGAGGCAACATTCCTCACCTTCCCAGGGTAATACCCTGGTACCCATTTCTACCAACTGCTGGGTCGACCGTGGGGGTATTTTTTTTTCCAACCACAAGTACAACTCACACTGCTCCCAGCGGGAATCGAACACGGGTTGTCCGAACGTCGGTAGCCCAGTCGGGTAGCATTACAAAAGATTTAACCAATACTAGAAATCATCAGACCTGGAAAAGTGAGATTCTTGTGTGGTGTTACAAACTGGAGCTTCTCCCATAAATATTCATTTAACGAATGGGTTGAAATTAGGTTAGTTTATTCGACGGAATATCCTCATTACACATCTGGCACGCCGATAGGTGCTCAGATCTGCTCCCCAATATGTCCCTCATTGTGTAGAGACTGATGACTCCAGTTCTTTTTTATTCTTGCGTGTTTCCCTGCCCATACCTCTTTCTGGCATCCCTAGTTATGACCTAATGCTCAGTCTGGACATGAGTGTAGATTCCTGATCAATAACCGAGTCATTAGCGCGCCCTTCCTTCTTGAGGGCATTCAAAATGTCAACCCGGGCCATTGCACGACCGCTATCCACGGCAACTGTTTAAGCCAAGATGTATCCGGATCGTTAGTTTAGTTTCATGTTAAACTGACTATAGACGAAAATGAAAAAAAAGATCTTAATCAGTCCTAAATTCTTCAGCAACACAAAACACAAACCACTGCTTTCGGACCCAGCCTCCTTAGATTACCCTGAGCACACCTATCTTCCTCATCTTCTCTCCGACCTCATTTGCCTTTCAACGTCGAGTGGAGACATAATTTGCGTTTTTTTGCTATTCTGTTCGACGCTGTTGCTGTTATAATACCTAGTGCTTCTAATATTCCGTCAATCTATCTTTTTCGTGGTCGGCCTTTCCGTCTGGTATTCTCGCAACGTTTATTGAAGGCTCGTTGTATTGTGTTTTGATCTTTCTGCCTTGTCACTTGGCCAAACCATTTTATCTGTTGTTTCTTTATATATTCTATGGCGGGAGTTATTCATAGCTTTTTTTCTCAGCTCTTTTCTGATCTTATCTCTCAGGCTGTTTCCTCCTGTCATTCGTCTCAGAAAAAAAACAGCCTGAGAGATAAAACAACAAATGAAGAACTCAGAAAAAAGGCTTGGAATAACCCCCGCCATAGAATATATAAAGAAACAACAGATACAATAGTTTCGTCACTTAACAAGGCATAAATATCAAAATACAACACAACTAGCCTTCCATAAGCGCTGCGAGAACACTCATCGAGTCACTCAAAAACACACTTGAATGATAGGTTGTGTTTCTAGCCAGGCTATTGTTTTAGTTACTACCAAAGGGGATATAAGAGGTCGAGTTCTATCCTGATCGACAGGCTTCCAGGTTCACCCAGCCTTAAATAGGTACCGGATTTTTTTCTGGGAAAGTAAAGTGGCACGGGCGTAATGCCGACCACATTACCCCAAAAATAATGTGCTGAAAATCTATTTAAAAAATGATGGTCACTAACACCATATTCCCTATACGCCACTTGGCGTGGGAGCCGCGATAGCTCAGTGGTTAGTGAACTGAACTATAAAGTACAAGAGGTAGGGTTCGATCCAAACCGACGGCTTCCGGGTTCATCCAACCTTTAATAGGTACCGGATTTTTTTCTGGGAAAGTAAAGCGGCACGGGCGTAATACCGACTGTATTACCCCAAAAATCATGTGCCGAGGGTCTGTAAAATTTATGGTCACTAACACCATATTTCCTATACGTCACTTGGCGTGACGGGGGTATTTTACTTTTTTTTTTACCACTTGACGTGACAGGTCTCTTTACGTTTTACATTTTACTGTGAATTGAAGATCGTGGATGGACATGATCACCGACGACAACCGGTTTGGCACATGATGATGATGATAGTTGTCCCCATGCTGATTCTTTTATACCTAGTTTCATTTTATTTCAGTGTGTCGGGGGGAGATGCATATTTATAGCTCTTACTTATCTGTCGCTTATCTACTAACGTCGTTTGAAGGTGTCGTTAGAGCCACTGTAAATAGTTTCTATTATACTGGGTCTGTGTCGAGTTCTGTGCCCTTTTCCTCTTTTAGTGTATGACATGTCTGGTATATAAAAGAGGATGATAGTGATTATAGAAGAACACTGATAAAAGAGGCAAGGATAACATGCACCAACTATTTTAATGAAGCCGTGCGAGAGCTTTGTGGCCAAGTACATTGTGAGACCTTTTTTAGGGATTGTTGATGATGATGATCATAAGGATAATGGTGATAATGAAAATGATGAGGATGGTGATGATGATAGTGATCATGATGATGAAAATGATGATGATGGTGATGATGGTCATAAGGATAATGGTGATGATGAAAATGATGATGATGGTGATGATGATAGTGATCATGATGATGGTGATGATGATAGTGATCATGATGATGAAAATGATGATGATGGTGATGATGGTCATAAGGATAATGGTGATGATGAAAATGATGATGATGGTGATGATGATCACGATGATGATGATGATGATGCTGATGATGATGAATATGATGACGATTGTGATGATTATTGTATAATAATGATGATAATAATGATAATGATGATGACGATAATGACAATGAATATGATAATAATGATTATGAATATGATGATGAGATGTAAGATACGTAAATAGAATACACAGCTTTCCAGTGTGAACGTGCTAACTTGGCAGTACGGTCAGTAGGGTAAGGTTTATAAGACGAGGGGTTAGAGAGTTGGGAGTGGGCCTCTAAAGAATAGAGGTCTATACGCCAACCCACAGCAGCGGCCCATTCCCTACCCTTATCAGCGGGCTTGATAATTGTCGCCTCGTAGGCGGGGATTAGTGGGGTCCAGGGAATCCAGTGTGGGAGAGATTAGAACGGTGTGATCTCTCTGGAGGTGTAAACGAACGGTGTCCTGGGAGGTGGGGAAATTATATTTGTCAAGTGCGGAGGAGGTGATAGAGGTGGGGGTCAAATCTGAATTGGAGGTTTGAAAACTGGAGAATTCGTCATCAAGATGAGTGAGGGTGGATGAGAAGGAAAGGGGGTGGGAGAGGAAGGGTGAGAAGGGGAGGGGGGTGAGAGAGGGAGGGTGAGAAGACAAGGGGGATGAGAGAGGGAGGGTGAGAGAAGGAGAGTGAGAGGGGGATGGTGAAAGAGGCAGGATGGGAAAGAGGGTGAGAGATGGAGGGTCAGAGAGGGGGAGGGTGAGAGATGGAGGGTGAGAGAAGGAGGGTGATAGGGAGATGGTGAGAGAGGCAGGATGGTAAAGAGGGTGAGAGTGGGAGGGTGAGAGAGAGGGTGAGAGAGGGAGGGTGAGAGAGGGGATGAGAGAAGGAAGGTGGGGATGGAAGATGGGAGAGGAGGTTGAGAGAGGGAGGGTGAGAGAGGGAGGGTGAGAGAGGGAGGGTGAGAGATGGAGGGTGAGAGATGGGGGGTGAGAGATGGAGGGTGATGGGGAGGATGGCAGAAGGAAGGTGGGGGAGGGAAGATGGGAGAGGAGGGTGAGAGAGGGAGGGTGAGAGATAAAGGGTGAGAGAGGGAGGGTGAGAGAGGAAGGGTGATGGAGAGGATGAGAGAAGGAAGGTGGGGAGGGAAGATGGGAGAGGAGGTTGAGAGAGGGAAGGTGAGAGAGGGAGGGTGAGAGAGGGAGGGTGAGAGATGGAGGGTGAGAGATGGAGGGTGAGAGAGGGAGGGTGATGGAGATGATGAGGCAAGGAAGGTGGGGGAGGGAAGATGGGAGAGGAGGGTGTGAGAGAGAGGGTGAGAGAGTGGATGAGAGAAGGAAGGTGGGGGCGGGAAGATGGGAGAGGAGGGTGAGAGAGGGAGGGTGAGAGAGGGAGGGTGAGAGAGGGAGGGTGAGAGATGGAGGGTGAGAGATGGAGGGTGGGAGATGGAGGGTGATGGAGAGGATGAGAGAAGGAAGGTGGGGAGGGAAGATGGGAGAGGAGGTTGAGAGAGGGAGGGTGAGAGATGGAGGTTGAGAGATTGAGGGTGAGAGAGGGAGGGTGATGGAGAGGATGAGAGAAGGAAGGTGGGGGAGGGAAGATGGGAGAGGAGGTTGAGAGAGGGAGGGTGAGAGATGGAGGGTGAGAGATTGAGGGTGAGAGAGGGAGGGTGATGGAGAAGATGAGAGAAGGAAGGTGGGGGAGGGAAGATGGGAGAGGAGGGTAAGAGAGAGGATGAGAGAAGGAAGGTGGGGATGGGAAGATGGGAGAGGAGGGTGAGAGAGGGAGGGTGAGAGAGGAGGGTGTGAAGGGGGGTGAGACGGGGATGGTGAGAGAGGGAGGATGCGAAAGGAGGATGAGAGGGGGAGGGTGAGAGAGGGAGGGTGAGAGAGGGAGGGTGAGAGAGGAGGGTGTGAAGGGGGGTGAGACGGGGATGGTGAGAGAGGGAGGATGCGAAAGGAGGATGAGAGGGGGAGGGTGAGAGAGGGAGGGTGAGAGAGGGACGGTGAGAGAGGGGATGAGAGAAGGATGGTGGGGAGGGAAGATGGGAGAGGAGGGTAAGAGCGGGATGGTGAGAGAGGGAGAATGGAAGAGGAGGATGAGAAGTAGGGTGAGAGAGTGAGGGTTAGAGAGGGAGGGTGACAGAGGGAGGGTGAGAGATAAGGTCGGGAGGGGTACACAGACCAACAAGTCAGGGGAAGAAATGGTATGTTAACAATTCTCGGAAAGAATTCACAAATACTCAACAACTAAAAAAAAAAGGACAATAGACAGCTCGAAGCAGGATCGAACCTGTGCTCCTTAACACAGCACCAGGCCGCGAGAGACAATAAACTAAGAGAGATTAAGGTTACTTAGTTGACAGTGTGCTGTGATGCAAGACTCTCGTGGCAACGCGCTGTGTCGAGGTGTACTAGGAGAAGACAAACATGATTCCGAGAAAGATGGCGGCCATTGTTGCAGGTTTATTAAGAGGGCACAAACACTAAAACAGTTTTTGTTTTGACTGGTTTCTATGTGCTTTTTTTTCATTTATTCGAGTGAATTCGAGTTGAAAGTGACTTTGGGCACTCTCTTTTCGGTCATGTCGTTTGAAATTGTCGTCCACTCTGCCAACATGGCTCGAACTGGAGGTTGATCTTTCTAACGGCCGCTAACCGACAATGCAACATGGCTGGATTTTTTTTTTTTTCAGAAACTAACGCAGTCGCTTTAGCCGTTCTGGTTGCCTTGATTGTTCCAAATTTGTGTGTTTTTTTTTTACTGTGACTCCAGATAGGATGTGGTGAATGTAACGTTCTGTGGAGATCTGGCTAGAGACAGAGATTCTTTCGAAAGGACTGTGGTGAATGCAACGTTCTCTGGAGACCTAGCTAGAGACAGAGAATCTTTCAGACGGGCTGTGGTGAATGCAACGTTTTGTTGGAGATCTAGCTAGAGACAGAGATTCTTTCAGACTGTGCTGAATAAAACATACTGCAAAGGGCGTCTGTTCTGATGATGATAATTCAATTGTAAAATTGTATGTTCTATTAATTTTACTTATTTTGCATCCTTCCTCTCTCTCTCTCTCTCTCTCTCTCTCTCTCTCTCTCTCTCTCTCTCTCACACTATTTCTTGCTCACCCACTCGCACTTTCTCTTTGGCCTCACAGCGTCGAAGAGAAATGGAATGTTCATCCTGACAAATCTCCTTTGATCATTTCACTCAAATTAGTGTTTGTAACGTTTGTCATTCCATAAACAATCTTCTGTTATTGAACAAAACACTCTTCGCTTTCAATTTATTTCTTCACGCCTGAAAGCAATCCCAGATTATAAATATCCAAGATGCTCGATCATTCACTTCTACACTTAAATGAAGCAACAGAAGTAAAAGAGCAAAGCTATTCAATAGTTCACTTCTGTGCAAAAATAAAATAAGAAAGTGATGCATGAATGTTCACTTTCCATTTAATCAAATAATTCACACTCAAAGGTTTGAAATATTCAAAATTCTATAAAATAAATCCCCATTAAAATGCTATAATTCCTTATTAAAAAGCTATAATTCCTTATTAAAAAGCTATAATTCCTTATTAAAAAGCTATAATTCTCTATTAAAAAGCTATAATTCCTTATTAAAAAGCTATAATTCCTTATTAAAAAGCTATAATTCCCTATTAAAAAGCTATAATTCCTTATTAAAAAGCTATAATTCATTATTAAAATGCTATAATTCCTTACTAAAATGCTATAATTCCTCATAAACTATAATTCACCAGCTATAATTCTACATTTTAAAGCTGTAATTCCCAACTAAAGAGCTATAATTCACCATTATAAAGCTATAATTCGACATTAAATAGCTATAATTCACCATTTAAACAGTAATTCCCTATTAAAAAGCTATAATTCCACATTAAAGAGCTATAATTCACTATTATAAAGCTATAATCCCACATTAAAGAGCTATAATTCACCGTTATAAAGCTATAATCCCACATTAAAGAGCTATAATTCACCGTTATAAAGCTATAATTCCACATTAAAGAGCTGTAATTCACCATTATAAAGCTATAATTCCCCATTAAAGAGCTATAATTCACCATTTAAACAGTAATTCCCCATTATAAAGCTATAATTCCACATTAAAGAGCTATAATTCCACTTTATAAAGCTATAATCCCACATTAAAGAGCTATAATTCACCGTTATAAAGCTAAAATCCCACATTAAAGAGCTATAATTCACCGTTATAAAGCTATAATCCCACATTAAAGAGCTATAATTCACCATTATAAAGCTATAATTCCACATTAAAGAGCTATAATTCACTATTATAAAGCTACTATCCCACATTAAAGAGCTATAATTCACTATTATAAAGCTATAATCCCACATTAAAGAGCTATAATTCACCGTTATGAAGCTGAAATTTTACATTACGTTTATAGCTTGTACACCCTGTTATTGTAGCCACGTTGTACAATTATTGATCTATTACTATGTTTACATAAAGTTGTTATATGTTGTTCCAGTCTAAACAAAAAATTATGTTCTAAATTGTTTATTTCCTAGAGAATTGCACAACATAAAGTTAACAGCAAAGCTGTTTTATACGCAACAGCAATTTAAATTTCAAAAGTTGTACAAGATACACGATCACTCACACTACCACCCTGATACTTTATTATAAATGAAGACACAACAAATTCTCTGCTTTGACATTTATTTCTTTGACATATTGCTACCATTTGCATATAACATAATTTAAACTATCGACCTCTTAGCCTTAAACGTAAATGATCTCAGTCTGCGGGTAACACAGATATCTAAAAGCATACACTCAAATAACAACAAATAGAAGCTAGCTCTCTACCTGCTCTCGGTTTATCAAATTAGTCCCTTCTCGTGTTTGCTAAAATCATCCAATCAAATGGAGATGCCTATGATAGACTTTGACTTAGAAATTTGTTTGTGCACGTTGCCATAGTAACGCGGCATTAGCTTAGACGCCGGATATGCGATCACCTTATCGAAGTTAAACTGAAGCTTGTATTTGAGTTTAAAGTTGACGGATGGTGACGTAGAGCTGTATTTGGTAATTTATTACAGAGATTACAAAACTGTCCGTGGTGCTACTTACATTTGTCTCCAAATTCACCAATTATAGCATTTGTGTGCGTCTTCTTATGCTTCTAGTCAACCACAGCGCAATAAAGAAGGTACCGAAGAAAGTATATATCTATATATAGCTCTCTCTGCGATCAAGACTCAATCAGAGTAGGATTCCAGACTCTCTCATGAAGTCAGCTGTCTGTTTAAGTGATTCGATTGCCCCATATAGTTTCTCTTCCAGGGAGGTGGGTGTGGACCACATTGCTCTTCTCAGGTCTGTGTACTGGGGGGCAATCCTGTAGAACATGCTTTGTCATATTGTCCAGTGTACAGTAGCATTGGCTGGTAGTTCCTATTTTGAATTTGGTGAACATGTGGTTTCTCATTCTATTGTGTGCCAGTGCGTAGGCGAAGTATGATGACTTGATCCCTCCTTGATAGTTGGTGGTATCCGTCACTCTCGTTATGCTTTGGGTGTTCTCGTTTCTATTTTTCATGGTAATGACCTTTGAGGATGGATTTGGCTTCATCATAACTGAGTGGATGGTTCTATTGCGGTAATCTCCCTAACTCTTTAGCTAATTTGTCTGCGCGTTCGTTCCCGTGTATATTACAGTGTGATGGTATTCACTAAATAACTACTCTCTAGAAGTTATTTCATAGTTGGTCCAGGACCGTTCTCAAGTCATCTAGTTCATTGTTCTTGGGGCTTTCTAGAGCTGATAGTACTGACAGTGCATCAGTCAGAATCACCAATTTATTGTGTATGTTTTTTTTGTGTTGAGTAGCCACTGTTGTATCTAAGCATTTATGTTTTTTTTAAATATATACAAGGTGCAATGCGATGTCTGCGCCGCATTCTTGGTATCACCTGGAAGGATAAAGTGACAAACGTGGAGGTCATGACTTGCACAGGCCTCCCGAATATCTACACGCCGCTCAAACAACGTAGGTTACTCTGGCTTGGCCATGTACACCGTATGAAAGATGGCCGCATACCGAAAGATATACTCTACGGACAACTGGCAGATGGTAAAAGAACTAGGGGGCGCCCAAAACTTCGATTTGTAGATGTGTGTAAACGTGACATGAAGACTCTGAACATAAACCCTGCAGCATGGGAAGACATAGCTGCAGACAGCAATCTCTGGAAACACACTCTAAAGGTTCACCTCAAACAAGAAGCAGACAGATTTATAGAGAAAGAGAACACACGGCGAAAGAAAAGAAAAGAAAAAATAACATTTCTAGGGGCGCTGAAAAATCTATAGTCAACTATGACTGAAGGAGGCTACTACTACTACTACTACTACTACTACTACTACTACTACTACTACTACTACAACTACTACTACAACAACAACTACTACAACAACAACTACTATTACAACTACTACTACTACTACCACTACACTACTACTACTACTAATACAACAACAACAACTACTACTACCACTACTACTACTACTACTACTACTACTACTACTACTACTACAACTACTACTAGACCAACTACTACTACAACTACTAATACTACCACTACAACTACTACTACTTCTACGACTACTACTACTACTACTACTACTACTACTACAACAACAACAAATACTACTACTACTACAATTACTACAACTACTACTACTACTACTACTACTACAACTACTATTACTACTACTACGACAACTACTACTACTACTACTGCTACTACTACTACAACTACTAGACTACTACTACTACAACTACTACTACTACTACAACTACTACTACTACTACTACTACTACTGCTACAACTACTACAACTACTACAACAACTACTACTACAACTACTACTACTACAACTACAACTACAACAACAACAACTACTACTACTACTACAACTACTACTACTACAACTACTACAACAACTACTACTACTACAACTACTACTACTACTACTACAACTACTACTACTACAACTACTACAACTACTACTACTACAACTACTACTACTACAACTACTACTACTACTACAACTACTACAACTACTACTACTACAACTACTACTACTACAACTACTACAACAACTACTATTATTACTACTACAACTACTACTACTTCTACAACTACTACAACTACTACTACTACAACTACTACTACAACTACTACTACTATTATTACTACTACTACAAAGTGCAACAAAGATAATCTGATAACTGACTAACTGACTAACTAACGTAACCAACTAACTATATACATGTGCCATTTAATCTTTTGACAGACGGTTGGTTGCAAGCAATCATGATTTTTCAGTAAGTATTAAGAGCCCCGTCACGCCAAGCAGCTTATAATGAATATTGTGTTAGTGACCTTAATTTGTACAGACCTTCGGCACATGATTTTTGGGGTAATATGGTCTGTATTAGGGAGCCGCGATAGCTCAGTGGTTAGTGATCTGATCCACAAAGGACAAGAGGTAGGATTCAATCCCAATCGACGGCTTCCATTTCCCCCAGTCTTTAATAGGTACCGGATTTTTTTCTGGGAAAGTAAAGCGGCACGGGCGTAATACCGACCACATTACCCCAAAAATCATGTGCTGAAAGTCTGTAAAATTTATGGTCACTAATAACACCATATTTCCTATACGCCACTTGGCGTGACGGGGGTACTTTACTTTTTTTGAATAGTCTCTATTATGCCCGTGCCGCTTTACTTTCCCAGAAAAAATCCGGTACCCACTTAAGGCTGGGTGAACCTGGCAGCCGTCGGTCAGGATCGAACCCAATCTCTTATTCTTTACAGTCCAATTCACTAACCACTGAGCTATAACGGCTCCCCATTTGTCAGCAGTTTGATAAAATATTAGTTTTTTTGTGCTCGATTGTGTTTTTTAGTGAACAGCTTCTCTCGTGGCTGAATCTGCCAATACTGGATAGATAGATTCGACCACAGATGATGAGAGATCACAACAGCTAGGACTGAAAATTAATAGAAATAAGACCAACATTATGAGAATTAATGCAGTTGGGAATAACCAAATACAATTAGGAGAAATACCTCTACTAGACGTACACTCTTACATATATCTGGGCAGTAATATAGATAAAGAGGGAGGAACAGAAAATGATACCAAATATAAGGATATCAAAAACAAGAGGAGCTTTCATTGCACTGGGAAACATATGGAAGTGCAAAGAAATTAGGTATAAAAAAAAAAAATGTTTAACACCAATGTTAAATCAGTCCTATTGTATGGCTGTGAAACATGGAGAACAACAAAACTGACAATCATGAAGATACAGACTTTCAATAATGGATGTTTACGAAGAATAAAAGGATGGAGACGCAGGACAAAATCACTAACATAGAATTATGGAAATGGACCAGTCAAATACAAGTGGATAAAGAGATACAGCGAAGACGATGGTGCTGGATAGGACACACACTGCGGAAGCCAATTGAGAGTATTATACAACAGGCCCTTTTTTGGAATCCCCAGGGGAAAAGACAAAGAGGAAGACCAAAGAATTCTTGGAGAAGACAGATAGAAGCAGAGATGAAGATGATGGGGAAGACATGAAATGATCTTAAAAGAATGGCAAGGAAAAGAACGGCTTGGAAAGTGTTTGTTGAAGACCTATGCTCCACTGGGAGCTGAAAGGTAGAAGAGGAAGAAGATTCGACCACAGAATGAACAAGATGTATTTGTGTGGCCTGTCTCATCTCCTTTCTACTGTGTCTTTTGTCTTCTGACTTTGACATCACCCCTTCCCCCAATGTTCCTGTTGCTATTTTCTTATTTTGTTCTCCATGTGCTACAATCTCATGCCAGATTTTTCGTGTCTTTCGTTGATAGAGAGTTCTCTTGTGGAATCAGTGCAGGCATAATGCTACCAACCCATCATCATCGAGTGCCTTCTCCGCAACGAAGGTTGGCTACCATGGATCGCCATTCTACTCTGTTTCTTGCTTTGATGGTGCAGGCTGTCATAGATTGACTTGTCCATCTTTTGATGTTACTCGTCCATGTTAGTCTTGGTCTGCCTCTGCTTCTTTTACCTTGTATTTTCCCTTCCAATATTACTTTTAGTAGGCTGTTGTGTCTTTTAACATGCCCCAAAAATTTCATTTGTCTTGTCTTAATTGTATTTAGTAGTTCTTTTTTTATTTTCAGTTGTTTTAAAACTTCATCGTTTGTTTTCTTTTCTTTCCATCCAATTCTACCTATTCTTCTATAAATCCACATTTCAAAGGCTTCAATTTTCTGTTCTGTTTTCTTGTCTAATGTCCATGTTTCTGCACCATACAAGAATACTGAGAAGATGTAACAACTACCAAACTAAAGAGTAGTAGTAGTAGCCTCCGTCAGACATAGTTGACTATGGATTTTTCAGCGCCCCTAGAAATCTTATTTTTTTCTTTTCTTTTCTTTCGTCGTGTATTCTCTTTCTCGATGAATCTGTCTTCTTCTTGTTTGAGGTGAACCTTTAGAGTGTGTTTCCATGGATTGCGGTCTGCAGCTTTGTCTTCCCATAAAGTTTTGTGCGCCCTCTACTTCTTTTACCATCTGCCAGTTGTCCCTGGAGTATATCTTTCGGTATGCGGCAATCTTTCATTCGGTGTACATGGCCAAGCCAGTGTAACCTACGTTGTTTGAGCGGCGTGTAGATATTCAGGAGACCTGTGCAATTCATGACCTCCATGTTTGTCACTAGTTAATCAAACTAAGCAAATAATTAGGCAACAAATAAATAATAACAACTAACTAAACAACTAACTAAAAAACTAATTAAACATGAACTAAACAACTAACTTAAAACTATAGCTCGTTTCAAATCACGTGCTCAAATTCAAAACGCTATTACTCAGTAACCGTTTGTTAAAAACTGTTGAAAATTTCCAAATGTTATTAGAATGCAAAATACCCTTTAAATTTATATTTAACAAATATCTTGCAGCTGCAGTTTTCTTAAAGCGGCGAATTTCTTTGATGTTTGTCAAAATTGTAAATTGTGAACCCCTAAATAATAAAAATTACCGTAGTTGCTGGTCTATGATTAATTTTCACTAGGTAAAGGCGTGGCCGTAATGGGGAAATAACTGGATAAAACAAAACACCAGGAGAATTATTGTCTGCTCAGTTCGAGGACGGACGATAATATCAAGGTATACCTGTATGTCCAATTTTCATAGTTGTGTGGTCCTGAAAATGACCGTTTGTTGAACTAATTTAAGGTAATATAGGGGCCAACATTGTGGGGGCTATATACTTTAATTCTGAATCAGACGAGTCTAAAAGATTAATAACTGTTTGGGGTTGAACATTCCACAAACCATCATTTTTCCAATATTCCTCTTCTTGTTTTAAGACGTTGTCTTCACATTCAGCCCAATAATCTTTGTCAATATTTAATAAAGCGAGATTAGCATTATCTTAATAGCATCTTTTGTCGGGACTTTATCTTCAAGTGCAACAATGTTGTACGCTGCATTGTCCATTATTAGGCAAGATGGTCGATCTAGTGATGGGAGAACAGAATTTTCAATCCAATGTCTAAATATGTGACCATTCATCTCAGAGTGATAATCCCGATTGTCTATGGATTTTGAAAGAAAAATGAGCTCTGCATTCTGTATTAGTCCATGTTGTCGACTACCTGCATGAGCAATTATCAAGCACTGTCCTTTGCTGCTAGGTATTAATCTCTTAATCTTTCCATCTGATGACTGCCATTCCCTTTGGTTAGTGTGGTGAGCATTGATCTATGTTTCATCCAAGTACACAATATCATAACCTTGCTTGCGCACCTCTTTTACTTCACGTAAGTACTTGCTTCTCATGACTACTATATGTGGCTTCTCACAGATGATGTTTCGTCCATTGGAATACTTTCTGAATGTAAAGCCTGCAGCTCTCACATTCCTCCATAATGTAGACTTTGATATTTCAATACTGTTGTTCTTTTTCAGCGATACTTTTAATTTTCTTATTGTAACAGTTTCATTCATACCCAACATTTTGCGAATTTCACTTCTAATAAGTTCACTGTCGAAATTATCCAACATTTTTGCTCTTCCTTGTGATTTTGTATATTTTGAACATTGACGGTCACGTGCTTGAATCCAGCGATTAAATGACCGTTTAGATAAATCCAAAATGTGTCTTGTCCTATTCTCAGGGTTTTCTAAAGAATGAAATAATCTTTCTCGTTTAGCCTCTTTGCAAAAATAGTCATACATTTTTATTGCGATGTTTTGTAAACTGCAGAATTTCATTTTAAGACTCATGGTAAATGTTATCGTTCCACGTCTCCACCTCTGAATGAACGGAAATGGAACACACAATTTCTCGTGTTTTTTACAAGTGTCTAATTGTGTCAAAAAACCACGGTAAAAGCGTGCAAACACGTCAATTTTACCGTATATGGATTTTTACTCGCTATTTTTAACTTAAAATACTGTAAACATTAAGTTTTGACTACATCAATGGGTCGTTATAAATTTATTTAAATCAAATAAGCAACAATAATAACCAAATGTTTTTTTTTAATGAAATTAATTCCCTGTTGGGTTCTAATCATTATAACTTTACATGCAAATTTTGAACAACTTACAACAAGCAGTTACAAAGCTATCGATTTTAAAAGTTGGGCACGAGTTATGAAACAAGCTATAAACAGCTAATCATCAGGGCTAAATATCAGCAGGTAAATGTTACATCTTCTCAATATTCCTGTATGGTGCAGAAACATGGACATTGACAAGAAAACAGAACAGAAAATTGAAGCCTTTGAAATGTGGATTTATATAAGAATAGGTAAAATTGGAAGGAACGAAAAGATAACAAACGATGAAGTTTTAAAACAACTGAAAATAAAAAGAGAACTACTAAATACAATTAAGACAAGACAAATGACATTTTTGGGGCATGTTAAAAGACACAACAGCCTACTAAAAGTAATATCGGAAGGGAAAATACAAGGTAAAAGAGGCAGAGGCAGACCAAGACTAACATGGACGAGTAACATCAAAAGATGGACAAGTCAATCTATGACAGCCTGCACCATCAAAGCAAGAAACAGAGTAGAATGGCTATCCATGGTAGCCAACCTTCGTTACGGAGAAGGCACTCAATGATGATGATGAAACAGCTAAGAAAACAACTAACTAAACAACTAATTAAGTAAACAACTAACTAAACAACTAAGAAAAAAAAACAATTGAAACAACTAACTAAACAACTAAGAAAACAACTAACTAAACAACTAATTAAGTAAACAACTAATTAAGTAAACAACTAATTAAGTAAACAACTAACTAAACAATTGACTAAGAAAACACTAACTAAACAATTAGTTTGGGAAATAAGAAACTAACAGTCAAAGATCTTGTCAGAAGCTTAAAGAGAGGTTAAGAATATAATTATCTTGGACATCATCTTCATTAAGTGCAGGACCTGTTGGCGTAGGTGTCATGTCTCTCCACAACTTTCGATCTCGACAGTTATTTATCATTTCTGTTGTTGAACTTCAACCATGCCATTCTCTTAAGCTGTCTGGTATCTTTCCTCTTTGCTTCCCTTTGTCTCTTCGTCCCTCACTTTCCCCAGGAGTTACAATATATTCCAGCTGTTCTCTTCTCACTACGTGGCAACAATTATCTTGGACATAAAACAAATGAATATTTATTGATTGTTTCAATTCGCCAGAGTTAAGCCTCTATTGAAGTCTCAAGGGGACTAAACCTTGTTAGAATATCAATTTTTATTTTCATCCAGGGAGATAAGCACAAATATTAACTATTTAAAATATTACATAAAATGAAGGGCCGCGAGTAGAGCTGCAGAGAGCACGTATTAGATCAGTGTTTCGTTTTCGTGTTTGGATTTATTTGTTTAAGTTTAATAGTTTGTGTGCCACACCTGATGAAGGCTTTTGCCGAAACGTCATAAGTTGTCTTTTTTCTCTATTAGTGTAGCTGCTTACTCTTTTTTATGTTTAATTTACATTTTTTTTTCAACAACGGCAGCCGTGTGAATGTAATAGTAATGTAGTAGTGAACCAGAATATTGTAGAAAGTGTGCAAGCAGGGAAATATATATCATAGGTGCATAGGTTCAAGATGGCGCAGTCTGGGCATTCTAGAAGAGTGAAAGATATGACATCTATTAGATGTACAATCTTACATATATCTGGGCAGTAATATAGATAAAGAGGGACGAACAGAAAATGATACCAAAATAAGGATATCAAAAGCAAGATGAGCTTTGATTGCATTGAGAAACATATGGAAATCCAAAGAAATTAGGTTAAATACTAAAATAAAAATTTTCAACTCAAATATTAAGGCGGTCCTATTATATGGATGTGAAACATGGAGAACAAAAAAATTGACAATCACGAAGATACAGACTTTCATTAATGGATGCTTACGCAGAATAAAAGGATGGAAATGGCAGGACAAAATCACTAACATAGAATTATGAAAATGTACCAGTCAAATACCTTTGGATAAAGAGATACAGCGAAGACGATGGCGCTGGATAGGACACACACTACGGAAGCCAACTGAGAGTATTACACAACAGGCACTTTTTGGAATCCCCAGGGGAAAAGACAAAGAGGAAGACCAAAGAATTCTTGGAGAAGACAGATAGAAGCAGAGATGAAGATGATGGGGAAGACATGGAATGATCTTAAAAGAATGGCAATAAGCAGAACGACTTGGAAAGTGTTTGCTGAAGACCTATGCTCCACTGGGAACTGAAAAAGGTAGAAGAAGAGGAAGAAAAGAAGAGGAAGTAGAAGAGGAAGAGGAAGAAGTAGAAAGAGATGACATATGGTGTAGCAACCGGGAGACAACGGAAAGTTATAGTGACAAAATTGGATTGGCTGAATGAGGAAGATTGGGATAGCAAATAGGGGGAATATATAAGCTTGGGTGACATTCACTCAACGGTCAACGTTCAACATCATAGACAGAGCAGAAGAACGTTCAACATCATAGTCAGAGTAAAAGAACGTTCAACATCATAGTCAGAGTAGAAGAACGTTCAACATCATAGTCAGAGTAAAAGAACGTTCAACATCATAGTCAGAGTAAAAGAACGTTCAACATCATAGTCAGAGTAAAAGAACGTTCAACATCATAGTCAGAGTAAAAGAACGTTCAACATCATAGTCAGAGTAGAAGAACGTTCAACGTCGCAGTCAGAGCAGGAGAACGTTCAACATCATATTCAGAGCAGAAGAACGTTCAACATCATAGTCTGAGCAGAAGAACGTTCAACATCATAGTCTGAGCAGAAGAACGTTCAACATCATAGTCTGAGCAGAAGAACTTTCAACATTATAATCAGAGCAGGAGAACGTTCAACATCATAATCAGAGCAGGAGAACGTTCAACGTCATAATCAGAGCAGGAGAACGTTCAACATCATAATCAGAGCAGGAGAACGTTCAACATCATAATCAGAGCAGGAGAACGTTCAACATCATAATCAGAGCAGGAGAACGTTCAACATCATAATCAGAGCAGGAGAACGTTCAACGTCATAATCAGAGCAGAAGAACGTTCAACATCATAATCAGAGTAGGAGAACGTTCAACATCATAATCAGAACAGGAGAACGTTCAACGTCATAATCAGAGCAGAAGAACGTTCAACATCATAATCAGAGCAGAAGAATGTTCAACGTCGCAATCAGAGCAGGAGAACGTTCAACATCATAGTCAGAGCAGAAGAACGTTCAACATCATAGTCAGAGTAGAAGAACGTTCAACATCCTAGTCTGAGTAGAAGAACGTTCAACATCATAGTCAGAGCAGAAGAACGTTCAACATCATAGTCAGAGCAGAAGAACGTTCAACATCATAGTCAGAGCAGAAGAACGTTCAACATCATAGTCAGAGTAGAAGAACGTTCAACATCATAGTCAGAGCAGAAGAACGTTCAACATCCTAGTCTGAGTAGAAGAACGTTCAACATCATAGTCAGAGTAGAAGAACGTTCAACATCATAGTCAGAGTAGAAGAACGTTCAACATCATAGTCTGAGTAGAAGAACGTTCAACATCATAGTCAGAGTAGAAGAACGTTCAACATCATAGTCAGAGTAGAAGAACGTTCAACATCATAGTCAGAGTAGAAGAACGTTCAACATCATAGTCAGAGTAGAAGAACGTTCAACATCATAGTCAGAGTAGAAGAACGTTCAACATCATAGTCTGAGTAGAAGAACTTTCAACGTCGCAGTCAGAGCAGAGTAGTTCATAGTCAGGGCAGAACGTTCAGTAGAGTAGAGTAGATTACAGATTCAGTAATCAGACGTAGTCAGTAGTTAGCCTTCATTCTCTCCTGGGTCAGTCCAGCTGTGAGAAACTACAGAGATGATAGACTGTGAGCATTTATAAAAAGGTATGAAATAAACTTTACAATGTTGTGAAGATCTTGTTTGGTCATTCGTCAAGTAGAGGTCTGACTTGAGTGTGGTGACACTGTAACATGGACAGATGTCCATCGCCATACAGACAGATATTCTCCAACTGTCATTTTTATGTTTGTGAGTTGAAACACTTAGGATAGATTTGTTGCTGCTAAAGTTGCTGGGGCAGGGGCCATTTTTGGCCTAGTCTTTTTGATTTGCAACTGCCAAGTGTTTTTTATTAAAAGTGTGCAGAGTGAACGCTGTGCTTCCTGTTTTTCATCGTTTTAAAAGTGTGCAGAGTGAACGTGTGCTTCCTGTTTTTCATCGTTTTAAAAGTGTGCAGAGTGAACGTTGTGCTTCCTGTTTTTCATCGTTTTAAAAGTGTGCAGAGTGAACGCTGTGCTTCCTGTTTTTCATCGTTTTAAAAGTGTGCAGAGTGAACGCTGTGCTTCCTGTTTTTCATCGTTTTAAAAGTGTGCAGAGTGAACGTTGTGCTTCCTGTTTTTCATCGTTTTAAAGTGTGTTAGACATCGAATCTCACTACCCACAGAGGGCTAGATATTGACTCACTACCCAGAGAAGGTAATCATCGGATCTCACTACTCAGAGAAGGCTAGACATTGAATCTCACACAGAGAGAGGGCTAGACATCGAATCTACTTACCCAGAGAGGGCTAGACATCGGATCTCATTACTCAGAGAAGACTAGACATTGAATCTCACACCCAGAGAAGGCTAGACATTGAATCTCCTTACCCAGAGGGGGCTAGACATCGGATCTCACTACCCAGAGAGAGCTAGACATAGGATCTCACTACAAAGAGAGGGCTACCATCGGACGTCACAACCTAGATAGGTCTAGACATCGGATGTCACTACCCAGAGAAGGCTAGACATTGGAACCCATTACCCAGAGAAAGTAGACATCTGATCTCACTACTCAGAGAAGGCTAGACATCGAATCTCACTACCCAGAGAGGGTTAGACATCGAATCTCACTACCCAGAGAGGGCTAGACATCGAATCTCACTACCCAGAGAAGGCTAGACATCGAATTTCACTACCCAGAGAAGGCTAGACATCGAATCTCACTACCCAGAGAGGGTTAGACATCGAATCTCACTACCCAGAGAGGGTTAGACATCGAATCTCACTATCCAGAGAGGGCTAGACATCGAATCTCACTACCCAGAGAGGGTTAGACATCGAATCTCACTACCCAGAGAGGGCTAGACATCGAATCTCACTACCCAGAGAAGGCTAGACATCGAATATCACTACCCAGAGAGGGTTAGACATCGAATCTCACTACCCAGAGAGGGTTAGACATCGAATCTCACTATCCAGAGAGGGCTAGACATCGAATCTCACTACCCAGAGAGGGTTAGACATCGAATCTCACTGCCCAGAGAGGGCTAGACATCGAATCTCACTACCCAGAGAGGATTAAACATCGAAACTCACTACACAGACAGGTCTAGACATCGAATCTCACTGCCCAATGAGGGCAAAACATCGGATCTCATTACTCAGAGAGGGCTTGACATTGGATCTCATTACCCAGAGAAGGTAGACATCGGATCTCACTACTCAGAGAAGGCTAGACATCGAATCTCACTACCCAGAGAGGGCTAGACATCGAATTTCACTACCCAGAGAGGGCTAGACATCGAATCTCACTACACAGAGAGGTCTAGACATCGAATCTCACTGCCCAGTGAGGGCAAAACATCGGATCTCATTACTCAGAGAGGGCTAGACATTGGATCTCATTACCCAGAGAAGGTAGACATCGGATCTCACTACCCAGAGAGGGCTAGACATCGAATCTCACTACCCATGGAGGTCTAGATATCGAATCTCACTACCCATGGAGGGCTAGATATCGAATCTCACTACCAGGAGACCAGGGGAGGGTAAAGTCACGAAAAAACCACGAATTGGATTTATAAACATCCACCACCTGTTACGGGAATCGAACCGGGAACCTACTTGTTGAGAAGCTGACGTCCTACCCCTAGACTACCCAGCCCCCGTGACATATGAATTAAAATGTGAGACAAAGAAAATAATATGTGGGGAGAAAGCTCTTAGTGGATTCTATTTATTGACTTTTAGAGCCGTAGCCGACCCATAGGACATAGACCAAGATACTCTTTCTCTAATCTACATTTTCATTTTAGCAGTTTTCAATTCTTTTAAAGATATTTTATCAAATCTTATCATTTGTCTCTGTTCTGTGCAAACAACTCTATCTCATTGAGGGAGCCGATTCCTGCTGCTCTTGCCTCTCTGATCAATGTTCTTCTCAGTGTCTCTCTGGGTCGGTCTCTTTTCTTCTTACCTGTTGTTTCCCACATGAGGGCTTGTTTTGTTATTCGGTTATTATCTCTCTTCATCACATGTCGACCTTAGTGGATTATATATATCTGTCTATTGTCCTTTCGAGCCGAAGAAGGCACATAGGGCAGAACCACAATCTATCAATCTATCAATCTATCTATCTATCTATCTATCTATCTATCTATCTATCTATCTATCTATCTATCTATCTATCTATCTATCTATCTATCTATCTATCTATCTATCTATCTATCTATCTATCTATCTATCTATCTATCTATCTATCTATCTATCTATCTATCTATCTATCTATCTATCTATCTATCTATCCATCTATCCATCTATTCATCCATCCATCCATTCATCCATCCATCCATCCAACCATCCAACCATCCATCCATCCTACCACCCACCCACCCACCCACCAATCCATCCATCCATCCATCCATCCATCCATCCATCCATCCATCCATCCATCCATCCATCCATCCATCCATCCATCCATCTATCTATCTATCTATCTATCTATCTATCTATCTATCTATCTATCTATCTATCTATCTATCTATCTATCTATCTATCTATCTATCTATCTATCTATCTATCTATCTATCTATCTATCTATCTATCTATCTATCTATCTATCTATCTATCTATCTATCTATCTATCTATCTATCTATCTATCTATTTATTATATATCTATCTATCTATCTATCTATCTATCTATCTATCTATCATTCTATTGTCCTTTCAAGCTAAGACAGTACATAGGGCAGAACCACAATCTCAAAAACAGAAACCTTGCGTGCCAAAATAGAACATATTGCAGAGATCACTGCTTCTAAAATCTATGGCGCTATTTCCATAACAATACTTTTTACAATGACAGCTTGTCAAGCTATCGATCAATCTCCTTAGTCGCCTCTTACGACATGCCTTGAAGGTCACAGTGTCACTATTCTTTACCTCCCTCATAATGAGGCCCCGGTAACACACGGGGTCTTAGTGGATTAGCTCGTCTAAAATAAAACTATGACGTCAGCCTCTCTACAGCAAGGTCCGAGGGCGAATTCTGCAGGAGGTGTTGGGATTATGGTTATGGTTATGATTATGATTATGGTTATGGTTATGATTATGATTACGGTTATGATTATGGTTATGATTAGGGTTATGATTATGGTTATGGTTATGATTATGGTTATGATTATTATTATGGTTATGATTACGGTTATGATTATGGTTATGATTATGGTTATGGTTATGATTATGGTTATGGTTATGATTATGATTATGGTTATTGTTATGATTATGGTTCTGATTATGGTTCTGAATATGGTTATGGTTATGGTTATGGTTCTGATTATGATTATGGTTAAGGTTATGATTATGATTATGATTATGGTTATGGTTCTTGTTATGATCATGATTATAATTATGGTTATGATTATGGTTATGATTATGGTTATGGTTATGATGATGGTTTTGGTTATGATTATGGTTATGATTATGATTATGGTTATGATTATGGTTATGATTATGAATATGGTTATGATTATGGTTATGATTATGGTTATGATTATTGTTATGATTATGATTATGGTTATGGTTATGATTATCGTTATGGTTATGATTATGGTTCTAATTATGGTTATGGTTAGGATTATTGTTATGGTTATGATTATGGTTCTAATTATGTTTATGGTTATGATTATGATTATGGTTATGATCATGATTATGATTATGATTATGGTTATGATCATGATTATGATTATGATTATGGTTATGATCATGATTATGATTATGATTATGGTTATGATTATAATTATGGTTATGATTATGATTATGATTATGGTTATGATTATAATTATGGTTATGATTATGATTATGATTATGGTTATGGAAAGCAAATGTGGGAGATACTATGCAATCCATTCTTGACAATAGAAACAAGAAAAAGAGTTCTTGAATGTTATGTAGAGCCAGTCATAGCATATGGATGTGAATCATAGTCAATAGGACAACAGACAAGAAAATCACTGGAGTCTGTAGAAATGTGGTTTTACAGAAGAATGTTGAGAATACCATGAACAGCTAAGAAGAGTAATGAAAACGTTCTGAAAGAGGTCAAAGCAAAAATAGAGCTAATTTCCAATACTAGAAAGAAACAATCATCATTTTTTGGCTATGTAATGAGAAGAGAACAACTGGAATATATTGTAACAACAGGATTAATTGAGGGACGAAGAGATAGAGGGAAGGAAAGAGAGAAAATGCCAGGCAGCTTAAGAGAATGGCTTTGGCAGAAGGTCAACAACAGAAATGATAAAGAACTGTCTAGACCGAAAGTTGTGGAGAGACATGATCACCTTCGCCAGTAGGCCCCCGTACTTGATGATGATGATGATATCTCCTCATTATATCTACTCATTATATCTACTCATAACATCTCCTCATTATATCTGCTCCTTATATCTACTCATTATATCTCATCATTATATCTACTTATTATTTCTACTCATTATATCTACTCATTCTATCTCCTCATTCTATCTCCTCATGATATCTCCTCATTTTATCTCCTCATTCTATCTCCTCATTCTATCTCCTCATTATATCTCCTCATTCTGTCTCCTCATTATATCTCCTCATTCTATCGCCTCATTATACCTCCTCATTATATCTCCTCATTATATCTACTCATTATATCTCCTCATTATATCTACTCATTATATCTACTCATTATATCTCCTCATTATATCTACTCATTATATCTACTCATTATATCTACTCATTATATCTACTCATTATATCTACTCATTATATCTACTCATTATATCTCCTCATTATATCTACACATTATATCTACTCATTATATCTACTCATTATATCTACTCATTATACCTCCTCATTATATCTCCTCATTATATCTACTCATTATATCTCCTCATTATATCTACTTATTATATCTGCTCATTATATCTACTCATTATATCTACTCATTATATCTACTCATTATATCTACTCATTATATCTACTCATTATATCTACTCATTATATCTCCTCATTATATCTCCTCATTATATTTCCTCATTATATACACAACTAACTATCTCTAACGAAACTGATAGATTGTAGAAATTGTTTTGAAATCTGTAAACAATTATATCTGAATATTTTGAGATACGCCTGACTACAGATAACTGCTGCCTTTCAAGAAGATGAAGAAACACTAACTCGGGGAAGCAGCCTATAACAAATACGTGATGAAGACTGGACCTCTGTGTGAACAGTACAGTGCAATACAATCCTGTATAAGCTAACACAGAGAAGAAAATATATATTTTGAATATTCAGAAGAACAAAGGTTTGAATCCCGGCTGAGTCAGAGGTTGCTTATATCGGTTGTGAAATAAAATCTTAAATCCGAACACCTCGACCCGAATGCATTGGACATACGGCCTTCATTCTCCAGTCCTATGGACCTCTCACACTCCCCCTTCCCCCCACCCCTTTTCCAACCCATGTAATGGAAAAATGTCATAACGATAGTTTTAGGAAGGTCTGTATCGATAATATCTCTTTGTTTAAAATCCGTCCAAACTTTACTAATAACATACTGAAATGAGAACTACACTTTACTTCATTTACTGAAGTGAGAACTACATTTTAGTTAATTTACTGAAGTGAGAACTACACTTTACTTCATTTACTGAAGTGAGAATTACATTTTAGTTAATTTTCTGAAGCGAGAAGTACACTTTGCTCATAATTTACTGAACAATTGAACTACAGCTTTGCTCATAATTTATTGAACTAAGAACTACAACTTTGCTCATAATTTACTGAACTAATGAACTACAACTTTGCTCATAATTTACTAAACTAATAACTACAACTTTGCTCATAATTTACTAAACTAATAACTACAACTTTGCTCATAATTTACTAAACTAATAACTACACCTTTGCTCATATATTACAGTCCTGTTTACTGGTATTTGAACTTTGCCACGCCCCAGAAGATTCACACCATTCGAATCTATCATCGCTCAAGCACTATGATTCGGGTAAAGAATGCCACTCTAAAGGCTTTCTCTGACAGTGGCGGCGTAATGTTCAAGTCTAATGATATACCATACCCTAATGTTTATATGAACACTATTGTAGTCACCACACAAACGCCAATGGCACACATTAAGATTGAGTTCTCACCGACGCAGGCCGGCAGTGAACTGACGGTGTGTGAGGCACAAACATTTACAGACACCTATTGTCTGGACGGGTATTCTTGGTCGTTGTGTGCAGTGTGTAGTGGGTGTAGCAAAAGCTGCGACTTCATCATCGGTACGTGTCACGGCAAATGCTCACATGGGATCTATGGACACGACTGCTCCAGGTCTTGTCTCAGTGTTTGTCCTTTATGTGGGAAAAATCCGGAAAGTGCCTACAATGTAAACATCCTGGCTATACCTGTAATGACACTTGTTCCGATGGCAATTTTGGGCTACAGTGCGAACAGACGTGTTCTGATGGCTGTGACATCATATGTGACCCGGAAAGTGCAGACTGTACGTGCAAGAAAACGTACTACGGGTCAGACAGCACTCTCAAATGTCCAGACAACTGTTTCAACGACACCTGTGAACAGTCAACCGGGAACTGTGCTTACAAGGGATCGTTCTACGGGTCAGACTGCTCTCAAATCTCCGGACAACTGTTTGAACGAAACCTGTGGACAGTTAATCGAAGCCTGCGTCTCGTATGTCAATGATTCACACGTTAAGAAGAGTCTGCAGACTAACCCAAGCATATGGATACCTCAATGTGTTTATGTGCTAGACTTGGCTCATTTCTTGGTGTTTTTTTTCCGTGAAGACATGACAAATATCTTAATGTGTTTCTGTGCTAGCCATGGCTCAAATCTTAGCTGTGTGTGTGTGTGTGTGTGTGTGTATGTGCTAGCCATGGCTCATATCTAGGTGAGTGTCATGTTAGTCATATCTCATATCTTGGTGTGTCCGTGTTAATCATGTCTCTTATCTTTATGTGCGTCTGTGTTTAGTAATATCTCATAAATTTGTGTGTATCTGTGTTAGTCATTTGTCATATCTTTGTGTGTGCATGTCTGGGTTAGGCATATCTCATATCTTTGTGTGCATGTTTATGTTAGTCAAATCTCATATCTCATATCTTTGTGTGTGCATGTCTGTGTTTGTCACATCTCATATTCTTGTGTGTGCATGGCTATGTAAGTCACATCTCATATGTTTGTGTGTGCATGCCTATGTTAGTCTTATCTTATATCTTTGTGTGTATGTCTATGTTAGGTATGTGTCATATCTTTGTGTATGCATGTCTAAGTCAGTCATATCTCGTATCTTTATGTGCATGTCTATGTTAGTCATGTATCATATATCTTGATGTTTGTCGGTGTTAGTCATGTCTCGTATCGCTGTGTACATGTCTGTGTTATTCACATCTCATATCTTTGTGCGTGCATGTCTGTGTTAGTCACCTCTAGTGACTCGGGCAGATGGTGCTCGTAAACCTGGGAGGGCAGACCATCTAAGGGCAGAATTCCCCTACTGAAAAGACAATCTGCTGCCTTGCAGAAAGATTGGGGACAATCAAAGGCTAAGGAAAGCAAACCTGAATAAAATGCTGGCTGAAATCGGATGCACTGGGCCATTGGCGCAGAACACAGTGCAACGTATTAACGTGTGTTCAGTCAGAGTGGATCTGGCAGACTCTAAATGTGACGTTCTGTCTGTGGGGGCGATCAACACACTTAACCTGACAGCTGACTTCATGTGGGAGTCTGGAATCCTACTCTGACTGAGTCCTGATCGCAGAGAGAGAGAGAGAGATAATTTACTGAACTAATAACTACAACTTTGCTCATAATTTACTGAACTAATAACTACAACTTTGCTCATAATTTACTGAACTAACTACAACTTTGCAAAAAATCGATTGAACTGGAATTCAATTTGCTTCAAATAACGCAACATCCCATGCACTCTCTCACTCTCACTCTCTCTCTCTCTCTCTCTCTCTCTTCCTTTCCCTTCTCATTCGTTCTCTCCCTCTTATTCTTTTCAACCTAAAAAATGGAATGAAAATAGAGTTGTTTTTGACTGCAATCTGCCGACCGCTTCATACAAATTCTAGTGCCATTTGATATTTCGTTAATCCACGTTTTAAGGGGATCATGTTCGGGTGTTGCAATCACCAACGTGCAAAATTCGATGAGCAAATTTTTGTGTTCTTTTTGAGTTTGGGCAGATTGCATGTTGTTGTAGCAAACGAGAGTATCTAAACGTGCAAAATTTGAGAGTAGTATTACAACCCATTTTCTTGTACCATCGTCCGATAATGCAAATATAAGATTAGATAATGCAATTCGGAAACAGATATCATCATGATTTAGGAACTGATCAATCAGTGAATTATTGGTCCATTAATGTGAAAGTTTTAAACAAAAGTTCAAAAATAAATTAGAAAAAATAATAACCGAATAGCAATGCAAATCCTCAAGTAGGAAACAAAAGGTAGGAGAAAAAGAAGGCGGAACCAGAGAGACACTGAGAAGAACATTGATATGAGAGACAAAGGCAGCAGGAATCGGCTCCCTCAATGAGACTGAGATGCTTGAATAGAACAGAGACAAATGACGAGTTTTGATAAAAGATCTTTACAAGGTTTGAGACTTGTAGAAAGAACATTTCGAAACAGGGAAAGAGTATCTGGGTCTATGCCCCATGGGCTGGGTCTATGCCCCATGGGCTGGGTCTATGCCCCATGGGCCAACTACAGCTCGAAAGGTCAATAGATAGACAGATGGAAAAGTTAATGTTAAATCATTTCATTCATTCATTCTGAAAAGAGAACTACTAAACACAATTAGAACGAGACAAAATCCGGGTTCACCCAGCCTTAAATGGGTACCGGATTTTTTTCTGGGAAAGTAAAGCAGCACGGGCGTAATACTGACCACAATACCCCAAAAATCATGTGCTGAAGGTCTGTAAAATATAGGGTCACACCATATTTCCCTATACGCCACTTGGCGTGACGGGGGTACTTTACTTTACTTTTTTATGTTAAAAGGCACAACAGCCTAATAAAAGTAATATTGGAAGGGAAAATACAAGGTAAAAGAGGCAGACCAAGACTAACATGGACGAGCAACATTAAAAGGTGAACCAAGTCAACCTATGACAATCTGCACCATCAAGAGACAGAGTGGAATGGCGCGCATGGTAGCCAACCTTTGATGCGGAGACGGCACTCAATGATGATGATGATGATGATGATGATGATGATAATGATGATGCAATCATCCATTTCCTCACAGGCTGAAGACTTCACATAGGGCGGAAATCATAGTTCTCTACGATTGACGATTTGCTTGTTAGTTCTTGGTCTTTTTCTTTCTGAGTCCCATGGTTGAGCTTTCCCTGGTAAGTCTTTGCCTAGCGATTCTCATGGTCACACTTGCTTTCTTCAACACTTTCCGTACGTTTCGACGCTCCATGTCGATTTCGGTCATGAACGTCACGCCGCACAGTGCGTCCCTCTCAATTTGATTAGCGTAAACTGTCAGCAAACCATGTTCTATTTATAGGTCTTGTATAATTATGTTATTGGTGAAATGTAGTTATTGTTTAATTACCCAAATATTCATATGTAATATATTAAGTAATAGATAAATATGAACAAATAGGTTAATATTTAAAAAAAAATTAAAAATTTTGTCTCTGAAATCTCTACCGATAAATTGGTAAAAACCTTCCGTACCGAAAGAGTTAACCAGATGGCTTCTACATGAATGCCTGACGAAGAAGTCTTTCTTCATTCATTTTCAGGACAAGACCGATGCATTTTCAACGTCTTTATCTGATAAAACTCGACATGTTTCTTGTTTTGATTCGTCTTTTATTTCTTCATTTGAAATGTATTCTTTCCAGCTTCTTCTAAATCATTCCACTTTTAACTTAGTAACATTATATGATTGAAAGACATGGAGAACAGCAACAGTGACAATCACGAAGATATAGACAGTCATTAGTGGATGCTTGAGCAGAATAAAAGTATGGGAGTGCGAGGCAAGAATCATTATCGTGGAATTGGGGAAAAGTATCAGTCAAAAGGTGGTTTCAAGACATCAAGGATACCTTGAATACGACAACAGAAATAGTGGGAGATCTGGCTAGTGACAGATTCATTTAGTCGAGCTGTGATGAATGTAACGCTCTGTGAGAGATATGGCTAGAGACAGAGATTTTTTTTAGTTGAGATGTGGTGAATATAACGTTCTGTGGGAGATCTGGCTAGAGACAGAGATTCTTTCAGACGGGATGTAGTGAATGCAATGTTCAATAAAGGAAATGTGACCTGACGATGACTAGTCAAATACCAGTGGACAAAAAGATGCAATGAAAACGATGGCGCTGGATAGGACACACTGAGGTAGCCAACTGAGAGTATTTATTTATTACACAACAGGCCCTTTTTTGGAATTTCCAGGGTATAAATCTAAGAGGAAGACCAAAATATACGTCGAGAAGACAGATGGAAGCAGAGATGAAGATGATGGGGAAGATATGAAGTGATCGTAAATGAATAAGAAGAAACATAACGCCGAGGGACGCGCCTCTTGAAAACCGATGCTCCACAAGGAGCTGAAAGAAAGAAGACGAAGAATGGATAGAGAAACCATCATTTCCGTTTATATCACGCACCCGTTTGTGATGCAGTGAACAGAGCGTAGAGTTTGTAATTTAAAAGTAGATTGACACTAGGTACAAGATCATTACCATCATCATCGAGTGCATTCTCCGCAACGAAGGTTGGCTACCATGGAGCGCCATTCTGCTCTGTCACTTGCTTTGATGGTGCAGGTTGTCATATGCTGATTTATCCATCTTTTGATGTTACTCGTCCATGTTAGTCTTGGTCTGCCTCTGCCTCTTTTACCTTGTATTTTCCCCTCCAGGATTGCTTTTAGTAGGCTGTTATGTCTTTTAACATGGCCCCAAAATCGCATTTGTCTTGTTTGAATTGTGTTTACAAGATACGTAATATAATATATATTCTTGATACTTCATTTGGTAAGTGTGGATACAGGGACCCTCATCACGGGCAAGAGAAAAAAGAATATAGCCACCGGTACCTGTCACACCTGTTATATAAGTCGCACCTGTCACACCTGCCACACCTGTCACACCTGGTGCACCTGTCACAACTGCCACACCTGTCACACCTGCTACAGATCTCACACCTGGTACGCCTGAAACACCTGTTACATCTGCAACAATTGTCACACTTGCTACACCTGTCACACCTGGGACACCTGTCACACAAGTTATACCTGCCACATCTGTGACACCTGTCACAACTGCTACACCTGTCACACCTGGTACACCTGCCACATCTGTCACGCCTGTCACGCCTGCTACACCAGTTACACCTGCTACACATGTCACACCTATTATACCTGTCAAATCTGCCACACTTGTCACGACTGTCACACTTGCAACACCAACACCTGCCACATCCGTCACACCTGTCACAACTGTCACACCTGCAACACCAACACCTGCCACATCTGTAACACCTGTCACAACTGTCACACATGCAACACCTGCCACATCTGTAACACCTGTCACAACTGTCACACATGCAACACCTGCCACATCTGTAACACCTGTCACAACTGTCACACC
The DNA here is from genome assembly GCA_032433765.1 of Megaustenia siamemsis. Lineage (NCBI taxonomy): Eukaryota > Metazoa > Mollusca > Gastropoda > Stylommatophora > Ariophantidae > Megaustenia > Megaustenia siamemsis. The sequence goes on along the minus strand of JAVIAB010000145.1, from coordinate 16,749,571 downwards.
TGCAACACCAACACCTGCCACATCTGTCACACCTGTCACAACTGTCACACCTGCAACACCAACACCTGCCACATCTGTAACACCTGTCACAACTGTCACACATGCAACACCTGCCACATCTGTCACACCTGTCACAACTGTCACACATGCAACACCTGCCACATCTGTAACACCTGTCACAACTGTCACACATGCAACACCTGCCACATCTGTCACACCTGTCACAACTGTCACACATGCAACACCTGCCACATCTGTAACACCTGTCACAACTGTCACACATGTAACACCTGTCACAACTGTCACACATGCAACACCTGCCACAACTGTCACACATGTAACACCTGTCACAACTGTCACACATGCAACACCTGCCACATCTGTAACACCTGTCACAACTGTCACACCTGCAACACCAACACCTGCCACATCTGTCACACCTGTCACAACTGTCACACCTGCAACACCAACACCTGCCACATCTGTAACACCTGTCACAACTGTCACACATGCAACACCTGCCACATCTGTCACACCTGTCACAACTGTCACACATGCAACACCTGCCACATCTGTAACACCTGTCACAACTGTCACACATGCAACACCTGCCACATCTGTCACACCTGTCACAACTGTCACACATGCAACACCTGCCACATCTGTAACACCTGTCACAACTGTCACACATGTAACACCTGTCACAACTGTCACACATGCAACACCTGCCACAACTGTCACACATGTAACACCTGTCACAACTGTCACACATGCAACACCTGTCACAACTGTCACACATGCAACACCTGCCACATCTGTAACACCTGTCACAACTGTCAAACATGCAACACCTGTCACAACTGTCACACATGCAACACCTGTCACAACTGTCACACATGCAACACCTGTCACAACTGTCACACATGCAACACCTGTCACAACTGTCACCTGTCACCTGTCACACATGCAACACCTGTCACAACTGTCACACATGCAACACCTGTCACAACTGTCACAACTGTAACACCTGTCACAACTGTCACACATGCAACACCTGTCACAACTGTCACACATGCAACACCTGTCACAACTGTCACAAATGCAACACCTGTCACACCTGCAACACCTGCCACAACTGTCACACCTGCAACACCTGTCACAACTGTCACACATGCAACACCTGTCACAACTGTCACACATGCAACACCTGTCACACCTGCAACACCTGCCACAACTGTCACACATGCAACACCTGCCACAACTGTCACACATGCAACACCTGTCACAACTGTCACACATGCAACACCTGTCACAACTGTCACACATGCAACACCTGCCACAACTGTCACACCTGTCACAACTGTCACACATGCAACACCTGTCACAACTGTCACACCTGCAACACCTGTCACAACTGTCACACCTGTCACAACTGCCACATCTGTCACAGGAGGCGAATGATGAGGTTGGGAACAATAACTTTGCTAGTGAAACGAAGTTAAGTTTTCTGAGACCTATCTTCAGTCCTTTCGCTAGTATGCGGCAGGTCTGTTCCACAATGGGTGACGTACGCAGAAGGTGATCTAAGTACATTTAAGTGTCTAGTGATCAAAGATACCCACTTTCTACATAACTAAGCTAATGATAAGCTACTGTGCTCACTCCCGCAGGCTTTTACCTCCCTCCCATGGTTCTTGCACTCATAGTCTTCATATCTCTCGTGACTCTTGTACTCATTGTCTTTACCTCTCACCTGACCAGTCCTCCCATAGTCTTCATATATCTCGTGACTCTTGTACTCATTGTCTTTACCTCTCACCTGACCAGTCCTCCCATAGTCTTCAACTCTCCCTGACTCTTCCTCCCATTGTCTTCACTTCCACCGTGACTCTTCCTCCTCTAACCTTCACCTCCACCGTGACTCTTCCTCCTCTAACCTTCACCTCCACCATGACTCTTCCTCCTCTAACCTTCACTTCCACCGTGACTCTTCCTCCTCTAACCTTCACCTCCACCATGACTCTTCCTCCTCTAACCTTCACCTCCACCGTGACTCTTCCTCCTCTAACCTTCACCTCCACCATGACTCTTCCTCCTCTAACCTTCACTTCCACCGTGACTCTTCCTCCTCTAACCTTCACCTCCACCGTGACTCTTCCTCCTCTAACCTTCACCTCCACCGTGACTCTTCCTCCTCTAACCTTCACCTCCACCGTGACTCTTCCTCCTCTAACCTTCACCTCCACCGTGACACTTTCTGCTCTAACCATCACCTCCACCGTGACTCTTCCTCCTCTAACTTTCACCTCCACCGTGACTCTTCCTCCTCTAACCTTCACCTCCACCGTGACTCTTCCTCCTCTAACCTTCACCTCCACAGTGACTCTTCCTCCTCTAACCTTCACCTCCACCGTGACTCTTCCTGCCCTAACCTTCACCTCCACCGTGACTCTTTCTCCTCTAACCTTCACATCCACCGTGACTCTTCCTCCTTTAACCTTCACTTCCACCATGACTCTTCCTCCTCTAACCTTCACTTCCACCGTGACTCTTCCTTCTCTAACCTTCACTTCCACCGTGACTCTTCCTCCTTTAACCTTCACTTCCACCGTGACTCTTCCTCCTCTAACCTTCACCTCCACCGTGACTCTTCCTCCTCTAACCTTCACTTCCACCGTGACTCTTCCTCCTTTAACCTTCACCTCCACCGTGACTCTTCCTGCTCTAACCTTCACCTTCACCGTGATTCTTCCTCCTCAAACCTTCACTTCCACCGTGACTCTTCCTTCTCTAACCTTCACTTCCACCATGACTCTTGCTCTTCTAACCTTCACTTCCACCGTGACACTTCCTTCTCTAACCTTCACTTCCACCGTGACTCTTCCTCCTCTAACCTTCACTTCCACCGTGACTCTTCCTCCTCTAACCTTCACTTCCACCGTGACTCTTCCTCCTCTAACCTTCACTTCCACCGTGACTCTTCCTCCTCTAACCTTCACTTCCACCGTGACTCTTCCTCCTCTAAGCTACACTCTCCACCGTGACTCTTCCTCCTCTAACCTTCACTTCCACCGTGACTTTTCCTCCTCTAACCTTCACCTCCACCGTGACTCTTCCTCCTCTAACCTTCACCTCCACCGTGACTCTTCCTCCTCTAACCTTCACCTTCACCGTGACTCTTCCTCCTCTAACCTTCACCTCACCCGTGACTCTTCCTCCTCTAACCTGCACCTCCACCGTGACTCTACCTCCTCTAACCTTCACCTACACCGTGACTCTTCCTCCTCTAACCTTCACCTCCACCGTGACTCTTCCTCCCCTAACCTTCACCTCCACCGTGACTCTTCCTCCTCTAACCTTCACCTCCACCGTGACTCTTCCTCCTCTAACCTTCACCTCACCCGTGACTCTACCTCCTCTAACCTTCACCTCCACCGTGACTCTTCCTCCTCTAACCTTCACCTCCACCATGACTCTTCCTCCTCTAACCTTCACCTCCACCGTGACTCTTCCTCCTCTAACCTTCACCTCCACCGTGACTCTTCCTCCTCTAACCTTCACCTCCACCGTGACTCTTCCTCCTCTAACCTTCACCTCCACCGTGACTCTTCCTCTTCTAACCTTCACCTCAACCGTGACTCTTCCTCCTCTAACCTTCACCTCACCCGTGACTCTTCCTCCTCTAACCTTCACCTCACCCGTGACTCTTCCTCCTCTAACCTTCACCTCAACCGTGACTCTTCCTCCTCTAACCTTCACCTCACCCGTGACTCTTCCTCCTCTAACCTTCACCTCACCCGTGACTCTTCCTCCTCTAACCTTCACCTCCACCGTGACTCTTCCTCCTCTAACCTTCACCTCACCCGTGACTCTTCCTCCTCTAACCTTCACCTCCACCGTGACTCTTCCTCCTCTAACCTTCACCTCCACCGTGACTCTTCCTCCTCTAACCTTCACCTCCACCGTGATTCTTCCTCCTCTAACCTTCGCCTCACCCATGACTCTTCCTTCTCTAACCTTCACCTCACCCGTGACTCTTCCTCCTCTAACCTTCACCTCACCCGTGACTCTTCCTCCTCTAACCTTCACCTCACCCGTGACTCTTCCTCCTCTAACCTTCACCTCACCCGTGACTCTTCCTCCTCTAACCTTCACCTCCACCGTGACTCTTCCTCCTCTAACCTTCACCTCCACCGTGACACTTCCTCCTCTAACCTTCACCTCCACCGTGATTCTTCCTTCTCTAACCTTCACCTCACCCGTGACTCTTCCTCCTCTAACCTTCACCTCCACCGTGACTCTTCCTCCTCTAGCCTTCAAACCTACTTCTCTCCAGTCTAATCCAATGTCACTGATGGTTTCCAAGGTCTCCCTGCACTTCTGTAGCTTCTCTTTTGGTTCTTTCCCTGTCAGATCCATGACAATCCCTGCTTTGCTATGCTGATATATGATTTTCATAGCCTGTATCCAGCCCATCTCGATTGTGTAATTACAGTTTTTTTTATAGAGGACCCTTATTATTGAGTTATTTGCGGGTCATCATCATTGCACTCCGAACATGTCCATAGTTGCTCAGATCCCATCCTCAGCAAGTCCCGCAGTGTCCAGCGACTGACGACTCCAGTTCTGTGTTGGTTGATAAGTCTTCTTACACGGCCACTAAGTTCTTTATTTCTGGCTGTGCCCATCTTAACTCCCATCTCCATCATCCGAAGAATTCTCTCTATTTGTCGAAGTCCTGTGCTCTTCCCACGTCTCGGTGGGCATTGATGATGTCCGCCTGATCCATTGGCTGATATTCATCAACGACAGCGCAGCTAGCCAACCTGTCCGCTCTTTCATTTCCCCGTATTTCCGCATGTCCCGGGACATAGACTTGTTATATTCTTTCCTAAATATCTTAATCTTTGACCATGTCGTAGCATTTAATATTTAGAACTTTTCTCAAACAATTAGTTACTTATATGCAGTTTAAATAGGTCGCTAATTGCAATAAGTTTTGATTAGCTCAATAATTATAAAGAATTTGATTAGGTTGTTAATTACAAGACGTTTTGATTAACTCAATGGTTCCAAAAATGTCATTAAATCGTTAATTACAAGACGTTTTGATTAACTCGATACTTACAAGAAAATTTGATTAGATAGTTTATTACAAGAAGTTATGAAGAGATTAATAGTTATTTGACCAGGGAAGTAATTAAAAGAAATGTGATTAGCTCGCTAGTTACAAGCAATTTGATTGGCTCGTTGGTTACAAGCAATTTGATTAGCTCGTTGGTTACAAGAAATGCGTTTAGGTCGTTAGTCACAAGAAATTTGTTTAGCTCGATAGTGACAAGAAATTTGGTTAGCTCATTAGTTACAAGAAATTTGACTAGTTCGTTAGTTACAAGAAATTTGTTTAGCTCGATAGTGACAAGAAATTTGGTTAGCTCATTAGTTACAAGAAATTTGACTAGTTCGTTAGTTACAAGACATTTTTAGCTCGATAGTTACAAGAATGTACTATCAACCCTTACGTATGCGTGTGAAAGCTGGAAAACAACAAGAGATATAGAAACAAAGTTGAACGCATTCGAAAATAAATGTCTAAGGAAAATACTTGGTATAGAATGGAACGAATTCAAAACAAACGAGGAAATTAGAGAAATCGCCAATCAACCACTAATATCTTCAGTAATAAAGAAAAGACGATGGTCATACGTTGGACATGTGATGAGAAGAGATAATAATCGAATAGCAAAGCAAGCCCTCATATGGGAAACAACAGGTAAAAGAAAAAGAGGAAGACCCAGGGAGACACTGAGAAGAACATTGATGAGAGAGGCAAGAGCAGCAGGAATCGGCTCCCTCAATGAGATAGAACTGCTTGCACAGAACAGAGACAGATGGCGAGATTTGATAAAATATCTTTAAAAGAAAACTGCTAGAACAAAAATTCATATAGGAGAAGGTGTATCTTGGTCTACGCCCTATGGGCCGGTTACGGCTCGAAAGGTCAATAGATAGATAGTTACAAGAAATATGATTAGCTCGATAGTGACAAGAAATTTGGTTAGCTCGGTAGTAACAAGAATTGTATTTAGCTTGTTTGTTAGTTACATTAAATTTGGTCAGCTTGTTAGTTACAAGAAATTTGGTTAGCTCGTTAGTTACAAGAAATTTTGTTAGCTCGATAGTTACAAGAAATTTGGTTAAGTCGTTAGTTACAAGAAATTTTGTTAGCTTGTTAGTTAAAAGAAATTTTGTTAGCTTGTTAGTTACAAGAAATTTGGTTAGCTCGATAGTTACAAGAAATTTGGTTAGCTCGTTAGTTACAAGAAATTTGGTTAGATCGTTAGCTACAAGAAATTTGGTTAGATCGTTAGTTACAAGAAATTTGGTTAGCTCGTTAGTTACAAGAAATTTGGTTAGCTTGTTATTTACAAGAAATTTGGTTAGATCGTTAGTTACAAGAAATTTGGTTAGCTCGTTAGTTACAAGAAATTTGGTTAGCTTGTTAGTTACAAGAAATTTGGTTAGCGTGTTAGTAACAAGAAATTTGGTTAGCTTGTTAGTTACAAGAAATTTGGTTAGCTTGTTAGTTACAAGAAATTTGGATAGGTCGTTAGTTACAAGAAATTTTGTTAGGTCGTTAGTCGCAAGAAATTTGGTTAGGTCGTTAGTTACAAGAAATTTGGTTAGGTCGTTAGTTACAAGAAATTTGGTTAGGTCGTTAGTTACAAGAAATTTGGTTAGGTCGTTAGTTACAAGAAATTTGGTTAGGTCGTTAGTTACAAGAAATTTGGTTAGCGTGTTAGTTACAAGAAATTTGGTTAGGTCGTTAGTTACAAGAAATTTGATTAGGTCTTTAGTTACAAGAAATTTGGTTATGTCGTTAGTTACAAGAAATTTGGTTAGGTCGTTAGTTACAAGAAATTTGGTTAGGTCGTTAGTTACAAGAAATTTGATTAGGTCGTTAGTTACAAGAAACTTGGTTAGGTCGTTAGTTACAAGAAATTTGGTTAGGTCGTTAGTTACAAGAAATTTGGTTAGGTCGTTAGTTACAAGAAATTTGGTTAGGACGTTAGTTACAAGAAATTTGGTTAGGTCGGTAGTAACAAGAATTGTATTTAGCTTGTTTGTTAGTTACATTAAATTTGGTCAGCTTGTTAGTTACAAGAAATTTGGTTAGATCTTTAGTTACAAGAAATTTGGTTAGGTCGTTATTTATAAGAAATTTGGATAGGTCGTTAGTTACAAGAAATTTGGTTAGGTCGTTAGTTACAAGAAATTTGGTTAGGTCGTTAGTTACAAGAAATTTGATTAGGTCTTTAGTTACAAGAAATTTGGTTATGTCGTTAGTTACAAGAAATTTGGTTAGGTCGTTAGTTACAAGAAATTTGGTTAGGTCGTTAGTTACAAGAAATTTGATTAGGTCGTTAGTTACAAGAAACTTGGTTAGGTCGTTAGTTACAAGAAATTTGGTTAGGTCGTTAGTTACAAGAAATTTGGTTAGGTCGTTAGTTACAAGAAATTTGGTTAGGACGTTAGTTACAAGAAATTTGGTTAGGTCGGTAGTAACAAGAATTGTATTTAGCTTGTTTGTTAGTTACATTAAATTTGGTCAGCTTGTTAGTTACAAGAAATTTGGTTAGATCTTTAGTTACAAGAAATTTGGTTAGGTCGTTATTTATAAGAAATTTGGATAGGTCGTTAGTTACAAGAAATTTGGTTAGGTCGTTAGTTACAAGAAATTTGGTTAGGTCGTTATTTACAAGAAATTTGGTTAGGTCGTTAGTTACAAGAAATTTGGTTAGCTCGATAGTTACAAGAAATTTGGTTAGGTCGTTAGTTACAAGAAATTTGGATAGGTCGTTAGTTGTAAGAAATTTGGTTAGGTCGTTAGTTACAAGAAATTTGGTTTGGTCGTTAGTTACAAGAAATTTGGTTAGCTCGATAGTTACAAGAAATTTGGTTAGGTCGTTAGTTACAAGAAATTTGGATAGGTCGTTAGTTACAAAAAATTTGGTTAGGTCGTTAGTCGCAAGAAATTTTGTTAGGTCGTTAGTTACAAGAAATTTGGTTAGGTCGTTAGTTGTAAGAAATTTGGTTAGGTCGTTAGTTACAAGAAATTTGGTTAGGTCGTTAGTTACAAGAAATTTGGTTAGCTCGATAGTTACAAGAAATTTGGTTAGGTCGTTAGTTACAAGAAATTTGGATAGGTCGTTAGTTACAAGAAATTTGGTTAGGTCGTTAGTCGCAAGAAATTTGGTTAGGTCGTTAGTTACAAGAAATTTGGTTAGCGTGTTAGTTACAAGAAATTTGGTTAGGTCGTTAGTTACAAGAAATTTGATTAGGTCTTTAGTTACAAGAAATTTGGTTATGTCGTTAGTTACAAGAAATTTGGTTAGGTCGTTAGTTACAAGAAATTTGATTAGGTCTTTAGTTACAAGAAATTTGGTTATGTCGTTAGTTACAAGAAATTTGGTTAGGTCGTTAGTTACAAGAAATTTGGTTAGGTCGTTAGTTACAAGAAATTTGATTAGGTCGTTAGTTACAAGAAACTTGGTTAGGTCGTTAGTTACAAGAAATTTGGTTAGGTCGTTAGTTACAAGAAATTTGGTTAGGTCGTTAGTTACAAGAAATTTGGTTAGGACGTTAGTTACAAGAAATTTGGTTAGGTCGGTAGTAACAAGAATTGTATTTAGCTTGTTTGTTAGTTACATTAAATTTGGTCAGCTTGTTAGTTACAAGAAATTTGGTTAGATCTTTAGTTACAAGAAATTTGGTTAGGTCGTTATTTATAAGAAATTTGGATAGGTCGTTAGTTACAAGAAATTTGGTTAGGTCGTTAGTTACAAGAAATTTGGTTAGGTCGTTAGTTACAAGAAATTTGACTAGGTCTTTAGTTACAAGAAATTTGGTTATGTCGTTAGTTACAAGAAATTTGGTTAGGTCGTTAGTTACAAGAAATTTGGTTAGGTCGTTAGTTACAAGAAATTTGATTAGGTCGTTAGTTACAAGAAACTTGGTTAGGTCGTTAGTTACAAGAAATTTGGTTAGGTCGTTAGTTACAAGAAATTTGGTTAGGTCGTTAGTTACAAGAAATTTGGTTAGGACGTTAGTTACAAGAAATTTGGTTAGGTCGGTAGTAACAAGAATTGTATTTAGCCTGTTTGTTAGTTACATTAAATTTGGTCAGCTTGTTAGTTACAAGAAATTTGGTTAGATCTTTAGTTACAAGAAATTTGGTTAGGTCGTTATTTATAAGAAATTTGGATAGGTCGTTAGTTACAAGAAATTTGGTTAGGTCGTTAGTTACAAGAAATTTGGTTAGGTCGTTATTTACAAGAAATTTGGTTAGGTCGTTAGTTACAAGAAATTTGGTTAGCTCGATAGTTACAAGAAATTTGGTTAGGTCGTTAGTTACAAGAAATTTGGATAGGTCGTTAGTTGTAAGAAATTTGGTTAGGTCGTTAGTTACAAGAAATTTGGTTTGGTCGTTAGTTACAAGAAATTTGGTTAGCTCGATAGTTACAAGAAATTTGGTTAGGTCGTTAGTTACAAGAAATTTGGATAGGTCGTTAGTTACAAAAAATTTGGTTAGGTCGTTAGTCGCAAGAAATTTTGTTAGGTCGTTAGTTACAAGAAATTTGGTTAGGTCGTTAGTTACAAGAAATTTGGTTAGGTCGTTAGTTGTAAGAAATTTGGTTAGGTCGTTAGTTACAAGAAATTTGGTTAGGTCGTTAGTTACAAGAAATTTGGTTAGCTCGATAGTTACAAGAAATTTGGTTAGGTCGTTAGTTACAAGAAATTTGGATAGGTCGTTAGTTACAAGAAATTTGGTTAGGTCGTTAGTCGCAAGAAATTTGGTTAGGTCGTTAGTTACAAGAAATTTGGTTAGGTCGTTAGTTACAAGAAATTTGGTTAGGTCGTTAGTTACAAGAAATTTGGTTAGGTCGTTAGTTACAAGAAATTTGGTTAGGTCGTTAGTTACAAGAAATTTGGTTAGGTCGTTAGTTACAAGAAATTTGGTTAGGTCGTTAGTTACAAGAAATTTGGTTAGGTCGTTAGTTACAAGAAATTTGGTTAGGTCGTTAGTTACAAGAAATTTGATTAGGTCGTTAGTTACAAGAAACTTGGTTAGGTCGTTAGTTACAAGAAATTTGGTTAGGTCGTTAGTTACAAGAAATTTGGTTAGGTCGTTAGTTGTAAGAAATTTGGTTAGGTCGTTAGTTACAAGAAATTTGATTAGCTCGTTTGTTACAAGAAATTTGGTTAACTGATTACTTACAATACAGTCAACTATAAATGTACTTAGGCCTGCCGGCAGCGAGGTAACTCCCATAAAACGACCAACTAACCCAACATTTTCAGTGTTGCGAGCAGGGGCGGTTGGGGGTAAAGTGAAGTCAGCCGTCTACATCTCCAGTAGTTGAACACGGCACGCCGTTTAGTTGGTTTTTCGGTTTTATTTTCTGCCCACTGGCCTTAAAAATCTATAGTTGGCTGTGGTAACAAGCAATTTGCTTTGGTGGTTGAGACAGGGATTAAAGCCGGCTGTGAGTTTTAATTTTCGTCAAGTTTGAACGTTTAAAGAAACGGTTTACTTTTTAATAACTGAATACGAGTTTTCTTTTAATAACTGAATACGAGATTTCTTTCTAAAAACTGAATACGAGATTACGTAGATTTCAATTGAAAATGGAAAATTAACTGAAAGGGGGAGAATAAAAACTCAGTAAAGAGCAGAGCCATATGAAGCTCCGTATTTATCTTCTCTAATCTTTTTTTTATCTTATCTAATCTTATCTTATATTTATCATAACGCCACACAAAGATCTGTAAAAAATGCATTTAAAAGAATCATATGCAGTTTGAGTTTGTCTGCATCGCATGTAAATGGCTTTTCTTTAATCTCTCTCTCTCTGTCTCTCTCTCTATCTATCTATCTATCTATCTATCTATCTATCTATCTGTCTGTCTGTCTGTCTGTCTGTCTGTCTGTCTGTCTGTCTGTCTGTCTGTCTGTCTGTCTGTCTGTCTGTCTGTCTGTCTGTCTGTCTGTCTGTCTGTCTGTCTATCTGTCTGTCTATCTGTCTGTCTGTATGTCTGTCTGTCTGTCTGTCTGTCTGTCTGTCTGTCTGTCTGTCTGTCTGTCTGTCTATCCGTCCGTCCGTCCGTCCGCCCGCCCGCCCGCCCGCCCGCCCGCCCGCCCGCCCGCCCGTCCGTCCGTCCGTCCGTCCGTCCGTCCGTTCGTCTATCTATCTATCTATCTATCTATCTATCTATCTATCTATCTATCTATCTATCTATCTATCTATCTATCTATCTATCTATCTATCTATCTATCTATCTATCTATCTATCTATCTATCTATCTATCTATCTATCTATCTATCTATCTATCTATCTAATCTATCTATCTATCTATCTATCTATCTATCTATCTATCTATCTATCTATCTATCTATCTATCTATCTATCTATCTATCTATCTATCTATCTATCTATCTATCTATTAGCGTTTCAGAAAATAAAAAAAACGTCTTGCGCAACGAGTCTGTGATTGTAAGTGAGAAGGAGAGTTAATCGGTGCTATATAGAGCCAGTTCTAACCAATGGAGGTGAATCATAAACAGTAGACAAACAAATGAAAAGACGATTAGAGGCCACAGAGATGGGATTTCTCAGAAGAAATTAAAACAAGAAGTAGAAAAGGAAAGAAGAGGAAGAAGAAAAGGAAAGAATAAGAAGAAATGGAAAGAAGAGGAAGAAGAAAATGAAAGAAGAAGAAACGGAAGAAAAAATGAAAGAAGAAGAAACGGAAGAAAAAATGAAAGAAGAAGAAAAAGAAGAAGAAGAAAAGGAAGGAAGAAGAAGATGAAGCCAAAATGTTAAACAATTGTTCGATAGGATACACTCTATGATGATCATATTTCAAAAAAACTATCTTTACGATAATACCATTGCTGGAGTATGTTGGGGAGGCAACGATAGAACCAGAGGGATAAAGGCAGCTTGGTCAAGCAGTCGCCACGACGTGTGAGACTCAGGATTTTTATTTCACCCCCGATAGAAAAAAATCCTTTCTGTCTACCGCGGGCTTCGAACACCGTACGCCGGCTTTTCAGCCAGCGGAACAGTGGCTTTAGATGATCATATGATTTCATATTTTAAATCCCTTTATAACGAATTTTCTATCATTTTGAAGAACAAAGAAGGGAAAAGAAACACAAACTGCACGATGCACGAAAGACATTCATCAGGAAGAACAATGTAATAGTTATCATATTTTTAAAAAAAGACAAAGGGGAATTAAACTTCTTCTAATTCAACGCAATCACATGACGTATAAGCATTGCGTGATGCTGTGAACGCTGGAGGGAGAGATAAAGGAAATTTATGAAGAACGAACAATTGAAGGTAAGCAAACACACACATAATGTAAAACCTCAATGTGGATAAAAGATAAAAGGAAGTTAATAATTATAGAAATGAGAATATTCAGAAAATTGATTTTGATGATCAGAGGGGACAGAAGCAGAAATGATATCATGAATTGAAGATCGGGAGTCTGCATCAATTCTGAATTACATATAGAGACAATAAATGAAATGGTTTGCTCATCTGGAAACAATGTCAAGAGATTCTATATCATCATCATCATCAGCATCATCATCATCATCATCATCAGCATCATCATCAAGTACCGAACCTGCTGGCGTAGGTGATCATGTCTCTCCACAACTTTCGATCACGACAGTTATTTATCATTTCTGTTGTTGACCTTCTGCCAAACCATTCTCTTAAGCTGTCTGGTATATTTTCTCTTTGCTTTCCTCTATCTCTTCGTCCCTCAATTTTCCCAGTTGTTACAATATATTCCAGTTGTTCTCTTCTCATTACATGGCCAAAAAATGATGATTGTTTATTCCTAATATTGGAAATAAGTTCTCTTTTTGCTTTGGTCTCTTTCAGAACGTTTTCATTACTCTTCTTAGCTGTCCATGGTATTCTCAACACTCTTCTGTTAAACCAAGTTTCTAGACTCCACTGATTTTCTTGTCATTTGTCATCTTGTCCATGATTCGCATCCATATATTAAGACTGGCTCTACATAACATTTAAGAACTCTTTTTCTTGTTTCCATTGTCAAAAATGGATTGCATTGTATGTTCGTCATTTTTTGGAAAGCTGCTTTTGCCTGAGCCATTCTGCATCTCACCTATGTTGTACATCTTCCGTTTGAGGTTTACATTTTAACCAAATATTTAAATTAATTTACCTGCTATTATATTGTTTCACTTGTCTGTTTTTGTGCACTGAGGTGATGTCTTTTTCTTTGTTGTTACCATTACTTCTGTCTTTTTGCTGTTCTACACCAGACAAAATTTATATTAAAAGATGAGCTGGAAGAAGAGCTTGTGGTAGACCTCGAGTAGTAAGATGGACTGACAACATCCAAGGAACGCTACATCAACATCAACTGACAATGATTGAGTCTTCCAGACTATCAAGAACTGGGATTTTGTATCTCTCGATACAAGAGGAAGTGAAGAGAGAGAGAGGGGGGGGGGGGTAAGCTTTGAAAGATGAAAACATATTGAGAACTTGGTCAACTTTAGGTTGTTGGTACTATAAAAACAACAGATGGGATATTTAAACCTTGCGAACAATAACAACAGTAACAATAATAACAACAATAATAATAATAATAACAGCGATAACAGCAAAAACAACAACAACAATTCCATTACCAACAATAATAACAACAATAACAGTAACAACAACAGTTATAACAACAGTTATAACAATAACAACAACAGTATAAACAACAACAACAATAACAGTATTAACAATAACAATAACAACAATAACAATAACGATAATAACAACACCATTAGCAACAATAATAACAACAACACCATTAACAACAACAATAACATTAACAACAACAATAGCAACAACAACATTAAAAACAGCAATAACAACAACACCATTAACAACAACAATAACAACAACAACATTAACAACAACAATAACAACAACACCATTAACAATAAAAATAACAACAACACCATTAACAACAATACCTTTAACGACAATAATAATAACAACAATAATAACAAAAATAACACCATTAACAACAACAATAACAATAACAACAACAATAATAATAACAACAACAACAGTAATAACAATAATAACAACATCACCATTAACAACAATAATAACAACAACACCATTGACAACAATAATAACAACAACACTATTAACAACAACAATAACAACAACATTATCAACAACAATAACAACAACAACATCAACAACAATAATAACAACAACAACATTACAACAATAATAACAACAACAACATTACAATAATAATAACAACAACAACATTACAACAATAATATTAAAAACATTAATAACAACAACATTAGCAAGAACACCATTAACAACAATAATAACAACAACACCTTTAACAACAATAATAACAACAACATTAACAACAATAATAATAACAACACCATTAACAACAATAACATCAATAACATCAACATTAACAACAACATTAACAACAACATTAACAACACCATTAACAACAATAATAACAACAACACCATTAACAACAGCAACACCATTAACAACAACAATAATAACATCAACATTAACAACAACAATAATAACAACAACACCATTAACAACAACAATAATAACAACACCATTAACAACAACAATAATAACAACAATAATAATAATAACAACAACATTAACCACAAAAATAATAACAATAATTATAACAACTATAACAACAATTATAACAACAACTATAACAACTATAACAATAACAACAACTCTAACAGCAACTATAACAATAACAACAACTATAACAGCAACTATAATAACAACTATAATAACAACTATAACAACAACTATAACAGCAAAAAGCCAAAGCTTTTGGCCTACCGAACATTTTTTTAAATGCAAACACAAAGTCACTCATGAAGACCTATCGGTGTAAACGTTGGTCCCGTGAATGAATTCTCCATCGCTGAAATATACTGGCCGGAAGATCTGGCTGCAGATCGTAGCACATGGAGAACAAAGATATAAACCAAAAAAGAAAACGGCACTACAACATTTGACGTAACATTAGCGGTGATTTCAAATTCAGAAACAAAAGTCTCATGAGCGAGGAGGCAAGGCCAAGCATCAAAAATACATCTTGTTCATTCTCTGGATGGATATGTCAGTCCAATATTGGCAAATTCAGCCACGAGAGAAGATGTTCAGTAAAGCAGCACCCAGTATAAGAAACTAATATTTTACCAAACTACTGACTAGTCATGATTTCTTACTTCCAACCCTCTGTCAAGATGCAAAAGGCCATATATCATTCCTTGTTACATCCTTTGACCACCTTCAGTTTAATTCATCTTCAGTATCTAAGGCGCTTCTTCATTGCTAATCTCATATTTAAACCTCACCGTGTACCCAGCGCCACCGTCTTAATTGTATCACCCAATAACGGGAGATAATTCACATTGTAGGAACCTCTTCACTCCAGCAAAGGTCAACAGCCAATGGACGATCTCGTCACACCAAGCAATAATCTATTTAAAACATTTTTTGTTTCTCTTTTGGCTGTCGTCATCCCCACGGCCTCAACGTATTCCATTATTACACATCACAGTAATAAAATCTGTTTACTTTTTCTTTCTCTGTATTGACTTTCAGTTTGGGAATATGGGTAATTAAAGCCAGGCACTGCTATTGGATTTAATGTAAAAATGATATTTTTGTTCCAGCCTGTAAAGACAGCATTGTTTTTGGTTAAGCGGGAAATCGATATGGCAGTTAAAACAGTTTGATTATAACTTCAGTAAGGATCCGAATTGAGGAAAATTATATTCTCTACAGTTTTCGGCTTTTTCCTGCTTTGTCGATATGTGACTAAGGAAAAGACAAATACATGTTTATATGAATATGCGGAACTAGTTTGTCTCGAGGCAAGACACAGGTCTCTAGACAGAGAGGTTGTGAGTTCAAATCCCGGCTGCACCAGTTGGGATTTTTATTTGTGGTTTTCCTCTGCTGCAGCTACCCATGGTCTCATCAGCGAGGCCCGGCTAGAAACATGAATTACTCATTGACGGAAAAAAAATATGAGTATCTCCAAAATCGGAAAAAACGGATTAACGCGCAAAATTCAGTTCCTAAGGGCTTCGGTAGAGGTGAAAGCAAAAAAAAAAATCTGAATGTTTTTGTCCAAAATGTGTAATACGAAGAACTAGAAACTTGAACAAAATATAAATATCTGGCATCTGTAATAACTTACAAAAGAGACAGCGAGAAGGAGATACAGAAAAGTCTAGCAATATCAACAGACCACTTCATTGACATAATAAAAATGTTCAACTCAAATGTTAAGGCGGTCCGTCCTATTATATGGTTGTGAAACATGGAGAACAACAAGATTGACAATCACGAAGATACAGACTTTCATTAATGGATGCTTACGCAGAATAAAAGGATGGAAATGGCAGGACAAAATCACTAACATAGAATTATGGAAATGTACCGAGTCAAACACCAGTGGATAAAGAGATACAGCGAAGACGATGGCGCTGAATAGAACACACACTACGGAAGCCAACTGAGAGTATTACACAACAGGCCCTTTTTTTGGAATCCCCAGGGGAAAAGACAAAGTGGCAGACCAAGGAATTTTTGGAGAAGACAGATAGAAGAAGCAGAGATGAAGATGATGGGGAAGACATGGAATGATCTTAAATGAATGGCAAAAAAAACAGAACAACTTGGAAAGTGTTTGTTGAAGATCTATGCTCCACAGGGAGCTAAAAAATGTAGAGGAGGGACTTAAATAACATGAACAGTTTGTGGTACAATACCAGTAAGGCAGGACAATTAAAATGCTAATTTCATGTATTGTCCGATTGCAATATATAGTTGTGAATCAGGGAAAATCTTCCAAACAACAGTGCAGAAAATTATTTCATTTCACACAAAATGCTATTTTAAAAATACTTATGATACCTCATCATCATCACCATCATCATCATCATCAAGTACCGGGCCTGCTGGCGTAGGTGCTCATTTTTCTCCAAAACTTTCGATCTCGACAGTTATTTATCATTTCTGTTGTTGACCTTCTGCCAAGCCATTTTCTTAAGCTGTCTGGTATCTTTTCTCTTTGCTTCCCTCTATATCTTCGTCTCTCAATTTTCCCAGTTGTTATAATATATTCCAGCTGTTTCCTTTTTCATTTCAAGGCCTTAAAGTATTATTGGTACTTCTTAATATTGGAAATTTGCTTTGGCCTCTTTCAGAACGTTTTTAGTACTCTACGTGTGTACTCTCAGCAGAATTATTTAATATGTATCATGAGATTACTTTCAGGTCAACAAGCGACATGCCTGGAATAACAATTGGAGGTCATTATATAAATAACCTCAGGTATGCTGATGATGCTAAGAAGTGTAATGAAAACGTTCTGAAAGAGGTCAAGGCAAAAAGAGAGCTAATTTCAAATATTAGGAAGAGACAATCATCATTTTTTGGCCATGTAATGAGAAGGGAACAACTTGAATATATTTTAACAACTTGAAAAATTGAGGGACGAAGAGATAGAGGGAAGAAAAGAGAAAAAAATACCAGACAGTTTAAGAGAATGGCTTGGCAGAAGGTCAACAACAGAAATGATAAATAATTGCCGAGATCAAAAGTTGTGGAGAGACATGTTCACCTACGCCAGCAGGCCCGGTACTTGATAATGATGATGCTGATGATACAGTCCTTATCGCAAAGAGTGAAAATAAGTTACAAGAAATGTTAGACATTATAGTGAAAGAAAATAAAAATAAAAGGACTCAGCTTAAATAGCAAAAAGACAGAATTAATGGTAGCAACAAAGAAAATGACATCACCGTAATGCACAATAAAGACAAGTAGACGCGAATAATAAAGTATACATAGCTGGGTAAAAAGCTATAGAGAAGTTTTAAATTACATTTCTAAAAATTGGTTTTTAAAGTGATGGGATTTCTAGAATAAGTAGGTCTGAGATCGAGGAATGGATTTTAAAATGTGGGGAAGAGATGGGATATGTGAATATATCTTGGCATGAGACTAACATGATTCGTGAGTGATTGAAAGTCTGCGTGACAGCAAATAAAAGGAATGCCATGTTCAGACATCATCTCTACTTCTGTTTCTTCTTTTGTGTCGACTTTACTCATTGCTCACAAACCGACAAATCTTCTGTGTCGACTTTAGTCATTGCTCACGAACCGACAAATCTTCTGTGTCGACTTTAGTCATTGCTCACAAACCGACAAATCTTCTGTGTCTACTTTAGTCATTGCTCACAAACCGACAAATCTTCTGTGTCGACTTTAGTCATTGCTCAAAAACCGACAAATCTTCTGTGTCGACTTTAGTCATTGCTCACAAACCGACAAATCTTCTGTGTCGACTTTAGTCATTGCTCACAAACCGACAAATCTTCTGTGTCTACTTTACTCATTGCTCACAAACCGACACATCTTCTGTGTCGACTTTAGTCATTGCTCACAAACCGACAAATCTTCTGTGTCGACTTTACTCATTTCTCACAAACCGACACATCTTCTGTGTCCACTTTAGTCATTGCTCAGAAACCGACAAATCTTCTGTGTCGACTTTACTCATTTCTCACAAACCGACATATCTTCTGTGTCGACTTTAGTCATTGATCAGAAACCGACAAATCTTCTGTGTCGACTTTACTCATTGCTCAGAAACCGACAAATCTTCTGTGTCGACTTTACTCATTGCTCACAAACCGACATATCTTCTGTGTCGACTTTAGTCATTGCTCACAAACCGACAAATCTTCTGTGTCGACTTTAGTCATTGCTCAGAAACCGACAAATCTTCTGTGTCGACTTTACTCATTGCTCACAAACCGACATATCTTCTGTGTCGACTTTAGTCATTGATCAGAAACCGACAAATCTTCTGTGTCGACTTTACTCATTGCTCACAAACCGACACATCTTCTGTGTCGACTTTAGTCATTGATCAGAAACCGACAAATCTTCTGTGTCGACTTTACTCATTGCTCAGAAACCGACAAATCTTCTGTGTCGACTTTAGTCATTGTTCAGAAACCGACAAATCTTCTGTGTCGACTTTACTCATTGCTCAGAAACCGACACATCTTCTGTGTCGACTTTAGTCATTGCTCAGAAACCGACAAATCTTCTGTGTCGACTTTAGTCATTGCTCACAAACCGACAAATCTTCTGTGTCGACTTTAGTCATTGCTCAGAAACCGACAAATCTTCTGTGTCGACTTTACTCATTGCTCACAAACCGACATATCTTATGTGTCGACTTTAGTCATTGATCAGAAAATGACAAATCTTCTGTGTCGACTTTACTCATTGCTCACAAACCGACACATCTTCTGTGTCGACTTTAGTCATTGATCAGAAACCGACAAATCTTCTGTGTCGACTTTACTCATTGATCAGAAACCGACACATCTTCTGTGTCGACTTTAGTCATTGATCAGAAACCGACAAATCTTCTGTGTCGACTTTAGTCATTGATCAGAAACCGACACATCTTCTGTGTCGACTTTACTCATTGATCAGAAACCGACACATCTTCTGTGTCTACTTTAGTCATTGTTCAGAAACCGACAAATCTTCTGTGTCGACTTTACTCATTGCTCACAAACCGACATATCTTCTGTGTCGACTTTAGTCATTGATCAGAAACCGACAAATCTTCTGTGTCGACTTTACTCATTGCTCACAAACCGACACATCTTCTGTGTCGACTTTAGTCATTGATCAGAAACCGACAAATCTTCTGTGTCGACTTTACTCATTGATCAGAAACCGACACATCTTCTGTGTCGACTTTAGTCATTGATCAGAAACCGACAAATCTTCTGTGTCGACTTTAGTCATTGATCAGAAACCGACACATCTTCTGTGTCGACTTTACTCATTGATCAGAAACCGACACATCTTCTGTGTCGACTTTAGTCATTGATCAGAAACCGACACATCTTCTGTGTCCACTTTACTCATTGCTCACAAACCGACACATCTTCTGTGTCGACTTTACTCATTGATCAGAAACCGACAAATCTTCTGTGTCGACTTTAGTCATTGCTCACAAACCGACAAATCTTCTGTGTCGACTTTACTCATTGCTCACAAACCGACAAATCTTCTGTGTCGACTTTACTCATTGCTCACAAACCGACACATCTTCTGTGTCGACTTTAGTCATTGCTCACAAACCGACACATCTTCTGTGTCGACTTTAGTCATTGCTCACAAACCGACAAATCTTCTGTGTCGACTTTAGTCATTGCTCACAAACCGACACATCTTCTGTATCGACTTTACTCATTGATCAGAAACCGACAAATCTTCTGTGTCGACTTTACTCATTGCTCACAAACCGACACATCTTCTGTGTCGACTTTACTCATTGATCAGAAACCGACACATCTTCTGTGTCGACTTTAGTCATTGATCAGAAACCGACACATCTTCTGTGTCGACTTTACTCATTGCTCACAAACCGACACATCTTCTGTGTCGACTTTACTCATTGATCAGAAACCGACAAATCTTCTGTGTCGACTTTAGTCATTGCTCACAAACCGACAAATCTTCTGTGTCGACTTTACTCATTGCTCACAAACCGACAAATCTTCTGTGTCGACTTTACTCATTGCTCACAAACCGACACATCTTCTGTGTCGACTTTAGTCATTGCTCACAAACCGACACATCTTCTGTGTCTACTTTAGTCATTGCTCACAAACCGACAAATCTTCTGTGTCGACTTTAGTCATTGCTCACAAACCGACAAATCTTCTGTGTCGACTTTACTCATTGATCAGAAACCGACAAATCTTCTGTGTCGACTTTACTCATTGCTCACAAACCGACACATCTTCTGTGTCGACTTTAGTCATTGCTCACAAACCGACACATCTTCTGTGTCGACTTTACTCATTGATCAGAAACCGACAAATCTTCTGTGTCGACTTTAGTCATTGCTCACAAACCGACAAATCTTCTGTGTCGACTTTAGTCATTGCTCACAAACCGACAAATCTTCTGTGTCGACTTTAGTCATTGCTCACAAACCGACAAATCTTCTGTGTCGACTTTAGTCATTGCTCACAAACCGACACATCTTCTGTGTCTACTTTAGTCATTGCTCACAAACCGACAAATCTTCTGTGTCGACTTTAGTCATTGCTCACAAACCGACATATCTTCTGTGTCTACTTTAGTCATTGCTCACAAACCAACATATCTTCTGTGTCTACTTTAGTCATTGCTCACAAACCGACAAATCTTCTGTGTCTACTTTAGTCATTGGTCACAAACCGACAAATCTTCTGTGTCTACTTTAGTCATTGGTCAGAAACCCATATAGCCACTGAGTTATCTGACAGGATAAAAGTTTCTAATTCTCTCTGCGGCATCTGATTAATCTTCATAGAGAACCCACTATAGTAGGTTTGCAGGCATAGAAATACACTATAATCACCATGTCGTATGTCCTCTATAAACCTGCATTAACAACTGTATGTATGAAAGAATCACTGTCTCTAGCCTGATCTCCCATAAACATGGCATTCGCCACAGCCCGGCTGAAAAAAAATTGTCTCTATACAGATCGTCCATTTCTTTTGTCGTGTTCAATATATGTTTGAAGTCATGAAACCACATTTTTCTTGGTTTGCCCATATTTTAATTTTTTTTAAAAAGGGAAAAAAAAGTAAAGTACCCCCGTCACGACAAGTGGCGTATAGGGAATATGGTTTTAGTGACCATACATTTTACAGACGTCCTGCACATGATTTTTGGGGTAATGTGGTCGGTATTACGCCCCCCCCCCCCCCGCTTTACTTTCCCAGAAAAAAATCCGGTCCCCATTAAAGGCTGGGTGAACCGGATTCCGTTGGTTGGGATCGAACCCTACCTCTTGTCCTTTGTAGTCCAATTCAATAACCACTGAGCTATCGCGGTTCCCCCATTTTTTAGTAGTAATATATGAATCTAACAGATAATAACATCACTCTTTGCTCTAAAATCTAACTTATATGCATCATTTTATAATAGTTTTTCCACACGTTTGCAAAGCATGAATCTTTACAGAGGAGCTACAACATAAAATACAAGCTATGGAGATGAAATGTTAGCGTCCGATTTTAGATATCTCTTACTTAGATTTATCACAAACGAAAAAGTTCGTAAAAGATACAATAGCTGAGTAAATGATGATCTTTTGACTTTCTTTTTTCTTTTCTCTTTCTCACTGATACCGAAAATGTGTCATGGGTATATCATTTGTCGTTCTTGAGCTGCTCGAATTGTCTGAATTAGTGATTTTCCTTTGTTGTTACATGTCTCTTTCACTACATCTATCCATCTTCTTCTTTTCTCTTTTCACTGATACCTAAAATGTGTCGTGGTTTATATCATTTGTCGTTCTTGAGCTGCTCGAATTGTCTGAATTAGTGATTTTCCTTTGTTGTTACATGTCTCTGTCACTGCATCTATCCATCTTCTTCTGGGTCTTCCTCTTGGTCTTTTTCATGTATTCTCGAGAAGAACGCCTTTGATGGTGATTGGTAAGGATTCATTCAGACCATCCTTTTCTTCATAAATTCAACTATTTCTGTGCTTGTATCACCTAGACCGCAGATGTTCGAAGTACCTATTAAACGTTCTGATTGTTTTCTTTTGTGTCGTTGTAGTTATCGTATAGCACAATGGATGGAATTCTACTTGTCTAGCATAAACTGTCACTGTTTCTGTTCAAATTTGATAACAAATAAATCACAAATAAATCACAAATAAATCCGTTCGAAATCACACACAAGAACACTTGAATAATTTTTACTACGGGCATTGAAATTCATTTATAATTTAAATTTGACTCCCATCACAAATGGCATCGTGAGTAAATGATGATCTTTTGACTATTGTCAAGAAACGTAATAAAATGGTTTGGCCACTTACCTCGATCGTCTGACCTAGGAAAGGTCATTCTGGGAGTAACTCTGCAAGGGGAGATAAGAAAAAGTAGATGGAGAGAGAAATAGGAAGTTAACATTAAATAATGCGATTTTTCAGAATCCAAATGCCTGCAGATCATCATCGTCATCATCAAGTACCGGGCCTGCTGGCGTAGGTGATTATGTCTCTCCACAACTTTCGATCTCGATAGTTATTGATCATTCCTGTTGTTGACCTTCTGCCAAGCCTTTCTCTTAAGCTGTCTAGTATTTTTTCTCTTTGCTTCCCTCTATCTCTTCATCCCTCAATTTTCCCAGTTGTTACAATATATTCCAATTGTTCTCTTCTCATTATATGGCTAAAAAAATGATGATTATTCTTCCTAATATTGGAAATTAGCTCTCTTTTTGCTTTGACCTCTTTCAGAACGTTTTTACTACTTGTTTCTTAGATGTCCATGGTATTCTTAACATTCTTCGGTAAAACCACATTTCTACAGACTCCATTGATTTTCTTGTCTGTTGTTCTATTGTCCATGATTCACATCCATATGTTAAGACTGGCTCTACATAACATTTACGAACTCTTTTTCTTGTTTCTATTGTCAAAAATGGATTGCATAGTATCTTCCTCATTTTTTATAACGCTGCTTTTGCCTGAGCCATCCTGCATCTCATCTCTTTCGTACATCTTTTGACTGAAGAGAGAGACGCATATAGGAGAATATTGACGAAGTCTGTCAGTATTGCCCCAACGACCCCCACGTTTATTGGACAATGAAGAAAAGGAAGAGGAAAAAGAGGAAGAAGAGGGAGTAGAAGAGAAGGAAGAAAAGAAGAAGAAGGAAACATTATTCAACTACCAATGGCAAATTTATGGATAATTTTGTCTGCATAACAACAAGCCGCCTTTACTCCGCAGGAAACCTCAAGTTATTGAGTTATTGAGTTATTTGCGGGTCATCATCATTGCACTCCGAACATATCCATAGGTGCTCAGATCCCCTCCTTAGCAATTCCCTCAGTGTCCAGCGACTGACGACTCCAGTTCTATGTTGGTTGATAAGTCTTCTTGCACGGCCACTAAGTTTCTCATTTCTGGCTGTGCTCATCTTAACTCCCATTTCCATCACCCGAAGAAGTGACGTGGATCTGTGTTTGTCGAAGTCCTGTGCTCTTCCCACATCTCGGAGGGCATTGATGATGTCCGCCCGATCCATTGGTTGCCCGTCCTCAACGACAGTGCAGCTAGCCAACCTGTCCGCTCTTTCATTTCCCCGTACTCCCGCATGTCCAGGGACATAGACAAAGGTGACCTTACGTATTTTGGATTTCTGCAACGACTCTACCCATTGCATGCGTACAAAGCCCTCCTCTTTTTTAATCATGCTCATCGAATCACTCAGTATACATGCGTTGGTGTAGTCTTGTACCTCAAATCTCAAGTACCAATTTCTATAGACTGTGTGAAAACTTTTGACTTTCTATAGACTATGTGAAAACTTTTGACTTTCTATAGACTGTGTGAAAACTTTTGACTTTCTATATACTGTGTGAAAACTTTTGACTTTCTATAAACTGTGTGAAAACTTTTGACTTTCTATAGACTGTGTGAAAACTTTTGACTTTCTATAAACTGTGTGAAAACTTGTCGATGCTAAAAAAAAAAGAAGAAAAGAAACGACCGTTTATGGGACGCGAACAATTGCCCTTTCTATTAGGCACTGGCTCACTAACCACTCAACCAGGAGGTCCCTAATAAAAAGTCGACACATAATACAATTCGCTAAAGGTAATTGACAACAAAGGGAGAGCATTGTAAGGTAGTTAGCCTTGACAACAAAGGGAGAGCATTGTAAGGTAGTTAGCCTTGACAACAAAGGGAGAGCACTGTAAGGTAGTTAGCCTTGACAACAAAGGGAGAGCATTGTAAGGTAGTTAGCCTTGACAACAAAGGGAGAGCACTGTAAAGTAGTTAGTCTTGACAACAAAGGGAGAGCATTGTAAGGTAGGTAGCCTTGACAACAAAGGGAGAGCATTGTAAGGTAGGTAGCCTTGACAACAAAGGGAGAGCATTGTAAGGTAGTTAGCCTTGACAACAAAGGGAGAGCATTGTAAGGTAGTTAGCCTTGACAACAAAGGAAGAGCACTGTAAGGTAGTTAGCCTTGACAACAAAGGGAGAGCACTGTAAGGTAGTTAGCCTTGACAACAAAGGGAGAGCATTGTAAGGTAGTTAGCCTTGACAACAAAGGGAGAGCACTGTAAAGTAGTTAGCCTTGACAACAAAGGGAGAGCATTGTAAGGTAGTTAGCCTTGACAACAAAGGGAGAGCATTGTAAGGTAGTTAGCCTTGACAACAAAGGGAGAGCACTGTAAGGTAGTTAGCCTTGACAACAAAGGGAGAGCATTGTAAGGTAGTTAGCCTTGACAACAAAGGGAGTGCACTGTAAGGTAGTTAGCCTTGACAACAGAGGGAGAGCATTGTAAGGTAGTTAGCCTTGACAACAAAGGGAGAGCATTGTGATGTAGTTTAACCTTGATAACAAAGGGAGAGCACTGTAAGGTAGTTAGCCTTGACAACAGAGGGAGAGCATTGTAAGGTAGTTAGCCTTGACAACAAAGGGAGAGCACTGTAAGGTAGTTAGCCTTGACAACAAAGGGAGAGCATTGTAAGGTAGTTAGCCTTGACAACAAAGGGAGAGCACTGTAAGGTAGTTAGCCTTGACAACAAAGGGAGAGCATTGTAAGGTAGTTAGCCTTGACAACAAAGGGAGAGCATTGTAAGGTAGTTAGCCTTGACAACAAAAGGAGAGCATTGTGATGTAGTTTAACCTTGACAACAAAGGGAGAGCATTGTACGGTAGTTAGCCTTGACAACAAAGGGAGAGCATTGTAAGGTAGTTAGCCTTGACAACAAAGGGAGAGCATTGTGATGTAGTTTAACCTTGACAACAAAGGGAGAGCATTGTGATGTAGTTTAACCTTGACAACAAAGGGAGAGCACTGTAAGGTAGTTAGCCTTGACAACAAAGGGAGAGCACTGTAAGGTAGTTAGCCTTGACAACAAAGGGAGAGCATTGTGATGTAGTTTAACCTTGACAACAAAGGGAGAGCATTGTGATGTAGTTTAACATTGACAACAAAGGGAGAGCACTGTAAGGTAGTTAGCCTTGACAACAAAGGGAGAGCACTGTAAGGTAGTTAGCCTTGACAACAAAGGGAGAGCATTGTGATGTAGTTTAACCTTGACAACAAAGGGAGAGCATTGTGATGTAGTTTAACCTTGACAACAAAGGGAGAGCACTGTAAGGTAGTTAGCCTTGACAACAAAGGGAGAGCATTGTGATGTAGTTTAACCTTGACAACAAAGGGAGAGCATTGTGATGTAGTTTAACCTTGACAACAAAGGGAGAGCATTGTGATGTAGTTTAACCTTGACAACAAAGGGAGAGCACTGTAAGGTAGTTAGCCAACAAAGGGAGAGCACTGTAAGGTAGTTAGCCAACAAAGGGAGAGCACTGTAAGGTAGTTAGCCAACAAAGGGAGAGCATTGTAATGAAGAGGCCAATGCCTACGCGTCCTTGACATAGATAAAATCAATATAAAAATGTAGCAAAACATAATAAAGAAACAATAAAAAACGAATTTTATTTATTTTTGCTTCATTTGTTTACGTCCAAAAGACGTAAAACAGGCCAATGCCACATAAATAACTTTCTTTCTTGTTCAAATGATGCCTCATTAAGTGTGTGTTTGTGTTGTTGATTGTTTTAAAGAATATAAATCTAGTTCAGAACACACGTTTCCTTCTTCTTCTACTGAATTTACTCCTTCTTTTTGTTCTACTTATTCATTATACAACGTGTTCTTATGTTTTTCCTTCCTTTCTTCAATCCTTCCTTCCTTCAATCCTTCCTTCCTTACTTCCTTCTTTCCATAACTCATCCTTTATTTATTTTATTCTTTCCTCTTGCCTTCCTTCCTTCCTCCCTCCCTTCCTTCCTTCCTTCCTTGCTTCCTCCCTCACTCCCTTCCTTAGTTCCTTCCTTCCTTTCTTCCTTAGTTCCTCCCTTCCTTCCTTCCTTAGTTCCTTCCTTCCTTAGTTCCTTCCTTCCAACCTTCCTTCCAACCTTCCTTCCTTCCTTCCTTCCAACCTTGCTTCCTTCCTTCCTTACTTCCATCTTTCTATAACTCCTCCTTTCTTTATTTCCTTCTTTCTTGTTGTCATTTTTCCTTCCTTACTTACTTCGTTCCTTCCTTCCTTCTCTCCATAACTCCTCCTTTCTTTATTTCCATCCTTCCTTCCTTCTGTCTTTATTTCCATCCTTCCATCAATAAATACTTAGCTTACAACATTGTGATATTGTGCTCACCGTGAGCTGTGTGTTTCATCCAGATCGTGTTTCCATATTACAATTGCTTACAATGAATGATGATATCGTATGACGAAGGACATTTCAGATGCGTTAGCTTCGATGCGGAAACACCTTATGTCTTTTGCTGTGTGCTGTATCTGCTACGATGAGGACTGCAACTACTTATCTTTGTTTGGATATTCGAAGAGATGTTAATTCGGATGATTCCACTGGCACAGGCGGTTGAGCAATTATAGATTCCTATTCGTTTACAGTGATCCCGAGACCTTCGACCAACCATAACGGAGACATATTTTCGCCATTCTTTCCGCCATTTTGTGAGAGTTGTGCTGTGTTTTCTGGTTTGGATTTATGAGTTTTATTTGTATAGTTTGTTTTACCTGATGAAGGATTTTGCCGAAACGTTGTAGTTTATCTTGCCTTTTTTTCATTAGTTTAGTTGTTCAATACCATTTTATATTTATTTTATGTTAGAAAGAAGCTTTGACTAACTAGGTTCATAGTAAGTAGGGAATAATAGAACAAAGAAGTATGTGTTAGCACTCGGAAAAATGGACAGACAAACAACAACAGAAAAATACGAAGAACAATATATGGTCCGAAGCGGGATCGAACCCAGGGAGTGCCAGGGAGTACGGGTTCGATCCCGCTTCGGACCATATATTGTTCTTCGTTTTTTTCTGTTGTTGTTTGTCTGTCAATTTTTCCGAGTGCTAACACATACTCCTTTGTTCTATTATTCCCTATTATCGCCTCGGAAGTTCTCCTATATAATAATATTTATTTATTATTATTTTTATCCAGTTCATAGTATGTACATCGCCACCTGTAGGAATAAGCCACATTGCTGAAATGAAAACTCCGGAAAACCCAACTCCATGACGCATTAAGCTTTGCGAGCAGAAGCTGTTAAGGCATACTTATCTATAGTATAAATAAGGCCTGCGGGCTGAAAGAAATCACAGAAAGATTGAAATGTTTTCAGCGGAAGACTAGACTTTTCGTGTCCGACGATATTTCAACTGTCAGAGCTTGCACACGACCTTCATGTTTTTGTCTGGCCAAGTGGATCTGTTCTGGGCGAGTTGTTCAATCTCGACGAAGGAGCTGATGGCTGTTGTTGTTACCTCTCACTTAAATCTTCTTTTTAATGTTTCTCTAGGTTGGCTTCTTTTTCTTTTACCCTCTACATGCCTATACACATACACGCAAACAGCTAGACACAGTACACATTCACTCTCTCACCACGCCTACACGCCTACACCTAGTCATATTACACATTCATTCTCTCACCACGCCTACACCTGGTCATATTACACATTCACTCTCTCACCACGCCTACACGCCTACACCTAGTTATATTACACATTCATTCTCTCACCATGCCTACCTGCCTACACCTAATCACCAAGATTGCATTATACAAAATTATTGAAATTACTTTAATTTAATTTATTTGATACGTCTTTTGGCGTGTGCTGAGACTGTTATGATGGGGACTACAGTTACCTTTCTCTGTTTGGGAGATGAGATATTAATTTGAATTATTTCACTCGTACGGGCGGTTGAGCAATTATGGATTTTAATTCGTTTGCAATGATACTGGGGCCTTCCATAATCATATTGATATCTCTATTTACATTTGATAGATGAGGCCTCGGTAGCCGAGTTGGGAAAATCATCCGACTGGACTACCCGTGTTCGATTCCCGCTGGGAGCAGTGTGAATTTTATTCGGGGTTGGAAAAAAAAAAAAACCCACAGTCGACCCAGCCGTTGGCAGAAATGGGTACCAGGGTATTACCCTGGGAAGGTGAGAAATGTCGCTTCGCATCTGAGTTTCGATGCTTGAGGCGACACTATACAGAAATCTCCGAACATTTCTGGATAGGCGGCCGAGCACATATGGGTGTAAACTCGCGTGCTAAGACGTCGGTTCAAGTCTCGTACTTTACTTTACATAGTTCACCATTAGCTTTACCAATATTTAGAGGAACAAGATACCGGACATGACATGTGATGAAATCAGTCAGTGACTGAAAGTTGACTGATTCCGTCAGGATCAGTGAAAAGAAAACTAAGAGTCTTCTCCACATCACCGAAGCGGTTCTGGAAACAGACTGACCAGTGGATGGGCTAAACGGGTAGGGTTCGAGAACGGAAGGCATTACAGTACCGAGAAATGCCACATTAGGATATCTTTCTTTCTTTCTTACTTTATTTCTTTCTTTCTTTCTTTCTTTCTTACTTTCTTTCTTTCTGTTTTCTTTCTTTCTTATTTTTCCTTTCTTTCTTTCTTTCCTTCTGTTTTCTTTCTTTCTTTCTTTTCTTTCTTTCTGTTTTCTTTCTTTCTTCCTTTCTTTCTTCCTTACTTCCTTCCCTTCTTTCTTTCTTTCTTTCTTCCTTCCTTCGTTTCCTTCTTTCTGTCTTTCTTCTTTCCTTCCTTTTTTCTTTCTTTCTTTCTTTCTATCTTTCTTTCTTTCTTTCTTTCCTTCCTTCTTTCTTCTCTTCATTCTTTCTTTTTTGCTTCCTTCATTCTCATCTTTCTCCCTTCCTTCCCTTCTTTCTTTCTTCTTTCCTTCCTTTTTTCTTTATTTCTTCCTTCGTTCCCTTCTTTCTTTCTTTCTTTCTTACTTTCTTTCCTTCTTTCTTTTCTTCTTTCTTTCTTTTTTGCTTCCTTCCTTCTCATCTTTCTCCCTTCCTTCTCTTCTTTCTTTCTTCTTTCCTTCCTTCTTCCTTCCTTTCTTTCTTTCTTTCTTTTCTTCCTCATGAACCCGTTCGTTTGTCGAAAGAGATACAAATTTCTCATTCACGCCCTTTGAGGCGGCTTCAAACATTGTCAATTGATGTTGTTGTAGCGTTTCTTTGATGTTATCTGTCCATCTTATTCTGGGTCTGTCTCTTGCTTTTCTCAATTCTCCTCTTTTAATATATGTTTTCTATGGTAAGGAATCAAACGACATTCTTTCTAGATAGGCAAACCAGTTTATTTGTTTGTTTGTTTTTTTCTGAATGTAGCTTGCGTGCGTTTGCCCGATGACTAAAGTATTCTAGAGTGTTCTATTCAACTATATAGTACCTCTTCGTCATTCGCCAATAGAAGGACGTTAAGTGGGCGTGTCTGCGTTGTGTTGTGGTTTGCAGTATAACTGTGATATTTGCGCTTTTCAGCCCTACACATCCGACTTCAGAACAACATTTTTGAGTAACAGGTTGTCTTCCCTCTTCGATCCCTACTCGCTTGGCCAGACTAGACAGGTTAGTCTGTTACTAGAGGCAAAACGGAGAGATGGAGCAGGGTCTGGATGGTTCTGGTTCACCGATCCTGGCGCAAGCCATCAGCTGTGGGTCGCTAACAACTTCCAGCTCTGGTGATGTGAGGCGCGCCTTCGCCTCCGTATGTAGCTTAAGAATGGTTCAATGCCCACTCTTTCTCTTACAATATCGTATCTGATTCTGTGTTTTCTGGTCACTCCACTCGTTTTTCACAGAAATATCATCTCTGTGGTGACAAGCTTTCTTTACTGCTTAGTCGTAAGTGGCGATTTTTGGCATTGGTAACACGATGTTGGAACGAATATACTCTGTATAAGATGTTTCTTGGACTAGATTTGAATATCAAAAAGACTAAAACTTCCTTTGACATACTATAACCAGTGATGGAAAATGTACAGCTGAAATAAACAAAAGAATAGGAATGACAAAAAGTAATTTTAATGTCATGAAGAACATACCAATATCAAAACAAATAACACCAGGGCTAAAACTAAGAATAGCAAAATTTTACATCTTCTCAATATTCCTGTATGGTGTAGAAACATGGACATTAGACAAGAAAACAGAACAGAGAATTGAAGCCTTTGAAATGTGGATGTATAGAAGAATAGGTAGATTTGGATGGAAGTAAAAGAAAACAAACGATGAAGTCTTAAAACAGCTAAAAATGAAAAGAAAACTACTAAGCACAATTCAAACAAGATAAATGCGATTTTTGAGCCATGTTAAAAGACACAACAGCCTACTAAAAGTAATCCTGGAGGGGAAAATACAAGGTAAAAGAGGCAGAGGCAGACCAAGACTGACATGGACGAGTAACATCAAAAGATGGACAAATCAGCATATGACAACCTGCACCATCAAAGCAAGAGACAGAGCAAAATGGCGCTCCATGGTAGCCAACCTTCGTTGCGGAGAAAGCACTCGAGGATGATGATGATGAAGATGCTTCTTGATGGTATTAGGTACTACTTTGTGTTATAGTATAAGTATGATGTTCCGGTCCGAAATCCACTGGTATCACAATTTGCTGTAAATTACGACACATCCTCATTACGCCCACTCGATGTACCTTTAAAGATGTCGAACCGTAATCTATCTATCTATCTATTGTCCTTTCGAGCCGAAGACGGCACATAGGGCAGAACCACAATCTCAAAAATAGAAACCTTGCGTGCCAAAATGGCACATATTGCAGAGATCACTGCTTCTAAAATCTATGGTCTGTTTCCATAACAATGCTTTTTACAATGACAGCTTGTCAAGCCATCGATCAATCTCCTTAGTCACCTCATACGACATGCCTGGAAGGTCACATTGTCACTATTCTTTACATCCCACATAATGGGGCCCCGGTAACACACGGGCGAACCGTAATCACAGAAGAAATATTGAAAACAAGAACGAAAGAAACAAATATTGCAAATGAAAGTACAAATATCATATTACCTCTCTTAAAGTACAATTTATTCAACAAATTATGGTTGTAATTCATTACTTAATGTCTAGTTTCCCCAACTTTAAGTCATGACATTTGAAAAATTGACCTAACAAAAATGATGAGGTCGCCACTAACATTGGAAACAGAAGGTTCTCAAAAGTAGCATAGTGCAGTGGTTTCCAAATTGTTGACATCCACTTCTACTATGGGGATCCGCGATAGCTCAGTGGTTAGTGAACTGGACTACAAAGGACAAGAGGTAGGGTTCGATCCCAATCGACGGCTTCCGGTTCACCCAGCCTTTAATGGGTACCGGATTTATTTTCTGGGAAAGTAAAGCGGCACGGGCGTCATACCGACCACATTACCCCAAAAAATCATGTGCTGAAGATCTGTAAAATTGATGGCTGCTAACACCATATTCCCTATACGTCACTTGGCGTGACGGGGGTACTTTACTTTTAACGAATCAATTAAGAGGAAGAGGTATGTTTACAGCACTCGGACAAAATGACAAATAATCAACAACAGAAAAAAAAAATATGGACCAAAGCAGGATCGAACCCATACTCAGTGTCACAACGCCTTGCCACGAAAAAGCCAAACGCTAGGGAACACTGCCACTCAGCTAACTAAAAAATTAGCTATCGTGAACAATGTATTTTCGCGCAGGTGTTCTCATGACTATAGCATAAGGCTACAATCACAGCTCAGAAATACATAGTGCATCTGTAGTTTTTCCTGTTAAGACAGGTATCTCACAGATACTTTTACTTGACTTTTACTTTACTCCTCCTATTCCCGGTGATCATATACCAGCGACGTTCTCATAGCAGTATCGTAACATCTGATCAACTCTGCTTCTTGTATTTATTTGTGGGTAGGTTTACTACTTTAATGAAAGGATGATTAGAGGCCACAGAGATGGAATCTCTCAGAAAAATTGTAAAGTTCCGTGGACAGGTAAAATGACCAATGAGGGAATTCTCAAAGAGGCCAATATAAAAAGGGAACTCCAATGAATGAACTTCAATGGTACTTGCCGCCTATCCGCCATATTGACTAAAGTAATGAAAAGCTCTTAAAAGGGAGCTCTTAAAAAACATCAGAAAGAAGCAATCGACATTTTTCGAGCACATCGTGAGAAGGGGAAAGTTGGAATACTTGGTTACAACAGGCAAAATACAGAGTAAGAGAGATCGTGGACGACAAACAGAGAAGATTCTAGATAGGTGGTGTCATGTCATGGAAAACAGTCAACAACAGAATTGATACGATGAACTATGGCTTGAAGACTGTGGAAGGACATGACCGCCTACGCCAACCGATATGGCCCCTGATGATGATGATGATGACTGATTTAGGTACAGAAATGAAGCTCAGTATCATTAACAATACAAAAAGTGATTTAATGGAACAAATAAAAATCTGTAGCATATTTATGTCTGCAAATGGCCTTTTCACATTTCCTCACAAACACAGCTGCATAGCAACGATTTTATTGAAACAGAAAGTAGTGCGCCAAGCGTTGTCACTTCCGAAATGTTCCGCCGAAGTCAATGACGTGGATTTTGGCGCGCATATTGTAACAAAGAGAAAACACTTTGCTGTGAGGGGAGTAGTTTGCTCACGTATTCAATTTGTTTCAGTAATGTTAATTTAAACATATGGAAATCCAAAGAAATTAGGTTAAATACAAAAATAAAAATGTTCAACTCAAATGTTAAGGCGGTCCTATTATATGGCCGTAAAACATGGAAAACAACAAAATTGACAATCACGAAGATACAGACTTTCATTAATGGATGATTACGCAGAATAACAGGATGGAAATGGCAGGACAAAATCACTAACATAGAATTATGGAAATGTACCAGTCAAACACCAGTGGATAAAGAGATACAGCGAAGACGATTGCGCTGGATAGGACACACACTACGGAAGCCAACTGAGAGTATTACAGAACAGGCCCTTTTTTGGAATCCCCAGGGGAAAACACAAAGAGGAAGACCAAGGAATTCTTGGAGAAGACAAACAGAAGCAGAGATGAAGATGATGGGGAAGACATGGAATGATCTTAAAAGAATGGCAAAAAACAGAACGACTTGGAAAGTGTTTGTTGATGACCTATGCTCCACTGGGAGCTAAAAAGGTAGAAGAAGAAGAATGTTAATTTACTGAGCTCCCTGGTAGGATATATAATTTGATAAGTGACGACACTTATCTGAATAGACAATAAGAATTAACATTATCTTGTAGGGTGCAGTGGTTAGTCTCGAGGCAAGACGCCGGTCTCGAGACAGAGAAGTTGTGAGTTCAATTCCTGGCTGCCCCGTTGGGATTCTTATTTGTGATTTCACTCTGCAGCAACCACCACTGGTCTCAGCAGCGGGGCCCGGCTTGAAACGCCAATTACTCATCGACGGGAAAAAGTATGATACCTCTAAAGTCGGAGTTATCTGCCTATGCGGCGAGGGACCCCAGCACACACAGCTGCCAAGGAAAAACGGATTAACACGCAAAAAATTCAGTTCCTCGACTCTAGGGTCTTCGCCAAAGGTGAAAGCTGGCGAACGCGATATATATATATATATATATATATATATATATATATATATATATATACAACCTTACATATGCATGAGAGCTGCCGGAAAACTACTAAAGAAATAGAATATATATATACTGTACAAACTCGTTACCTAGAAGAACAAGAAGTCGATCCCTTTGTATATCTTGGAAGTTGCAAAGACCAAGAAGAAGACACAAAGAAAGAAATTGGAATCAGAAAAGCTAGGGTGGCAATGACTTTGATATATTTATTTATTTATTTAGTTGTTTTCCAGCTTTAGCATGCATAAGTAAGAGTGGATAATACATTTGATTTTAAAATCGTGAGCTTTGTTTTCTTGCTTAGTAATTTTGTTTTCAATATTTTATTAGGTTTTCTTGGTCTATATATATATATATATATATATATATATATATATATATATATATAAGTGGCGTACTCTCTATGCTACCGCAGCTACCGCCTTCAGCCTGAACTTATTAACGAAATACAAAAGGAAATGATAATTTATTATAATTTATTATATTTTTTTCATAATTACATTACAAATTTTCGAATATTCTATTACACATTTCATAGGCTAATATGATTTATTTGCTTTGATTTGCATTTATTAAAGCACGGTTTTCCTATGGCCACTATAACGTTTGTGAATGAAGCCGAAACTACTATAAAAAATATTACATGAAACCGCTAACCAGCAGCGGTACATTTCTCTTCTCTTCGACTCATAATTAATGACCTTGATATTCAAAAGTTCCCGTCAAAATTATACGTCCGAGAGCTACCTCTATACTAATGCGGTTTCATGGGTTATTTTTAGCTCTAGCCAATCAGAAGCGTCACAAAGTGAAAGTGAAACTATCTCTGATTTACGGAACTTTCTAACCTATTTATAGCTACGTTATGCGCATCAGCATCTGTAGAAAGAACTTTTTCTGCTCTCAAGAGAATCAAATCTTATTGTCGCTGAACTCAGACACAAGAACGCTTATCTTGTTTAGCAATAATGTCCATTGAGAAATCATTCCTTCAGAAACTTAGAAACCAACCCAACAGTACTTTCAATGACAAAGTCATCGAGCCATTTTCGTCCCAAACAAGACGGATAGAGTTTACATATAAATAACTAAGTAATTTAAAATGTAGTGATGTCATTAGCAAATATTACTTCATGTTAGCCTATTGAATATAATGTATGTCTTTATTTATTATGTCAGCGGTAGCCCAGACCCCAAATACGCCATTGATATATATGTCCTGTAGAAACTCGTTTATAAAAAGCATAAAACAGACGTGGATATAGTCATTATATTATTTCTAACTTCTGAATTAGTATGTAAAGCTTCCCTCCCCTGCCGTGCTAGGCGTATGGGGAATATGGTGTTAGTGACCATAGTTTTCTATGCCCGCGGCGCCTATTTGGGAGATGTGGTCGGTATCACGCCAGGTCGCTTCCCATAAAAATCTCTGGTATCCATTTTTAGAGGCTGGGTGAATCCCGGAGCCTTGTCAGTTCGTAAAAAAAAAATCCGCCACTGTTGGGGATTGAACCAGGACCATTCTGGTCAGGAGGCGAGCACACTAACCACCCAGCCACCGAGGCTACTGAATTAGGCATACAACAATATCCTCGGACCAGCTCTATTATAAAATTTCAGAATCACTCGTGGGAGCCGTAATGCCCCCTTTAGGAACCCCTGGTATAAATATTTAAACCGTCCAGATTCCTAATGCGTGCAAGTTAATGTTCGTGGTATAACTATTATTTTACACGCCAAAAATACTCGAATCATTAGCTCTAAATACAGACAATAACAAATGTCATCATCATCATGTGCCATACCGGTTGACGTAGGTGATCATGTCCTTCCACAATCTTCTATCTACAGTGCATCGTATCAGTTCTGTTGTTGACTGTTTTCCATGCCATGACACCAAGCTATCCAGTATTTTCTCCCTTTGTCGTCCGCGATCTCTCTTTCCTTTTATTTTGCCAGTTGTAACCAAGTATTTCAACTTTCCTCTTCTCATAATGTGCCCGAAAAATGTTGATTGCCTCTTTCTGATGTTTTTTAAGAGCTCCTTTTTGTGTTGGCCTCTTTGAGAACTTCCTCGTTGGTCTTTTTAGCTGTCCAGGAAACTTTCAACATTCTTCTGAAAAATCCCATTTCTGTGGCCTCTAATCGTCTTTTCATTTGTTTGTCTACTGCCCATGATTCGCTTCCATAGGTCAGAATTGGTTCTATATAGCACCGATGAACTCTCTTTCTCAGTGAAGTCCCCATTAACGTCGTCACCTGTAAATATAAGGTTGTGATTTGTCATGATTGTTCCAGGCAATTTAAGAAAGTAGTTTGCCATTCCTTTCCTTCTTGGCAGTGACTGTACTAGTCGGAGATCGCAGCCATTGTCTCTATACATGAGATCCTCTGCCTGCCATCGCGGTGTGGGGACCATAACCGGCACTACTTGTCGGCTGCTCCCACAACACCATCCACCACCTGTTCCAATAGCTTCACTTAACCCTGATAGGGGGGCTAAACGGGAGCTCCACCTTGCCCAGGGGTGTCCCGAAGGCTAGCGGAGGAAAGGAGACGTCTTACCCCTCCTTTGACAGATTTAGAGATCAAAAAATTGCTAGATCGTAACTTAAACAAGGTTTGAACATTTCGTCAAATAAACTATTTAAAAAATCCACTATTATCGGTGTAATGTTGTTTATAACACGTACAAATGATATTATTATATTGATGTTTTTTTTTAGAATTAAAAAGGTATCACGTCTTCATTTTTATTATTTATTTTTCTTCATACGAGGAGAGTTATCCAGTGTTGTATAGAGTCAATGGGCATGTTTGGAGTGTTATGATGAAAATAACTCAATAACTCAACAACACAACTCAACACCTCAATAATTCAGTAACTCAATAACACAACAACGCAATAACTCAACAACACAACTCAGCAACACAACTCAAAAACTCAATGTAGAGTCAGTTTTTAATGATGTATAAATGGCCCTGCATAAATTTACAATGGACAAGGAAATCGACGCATGGCACAGAGATGTGGTTTGACAGAAGAATGTTTAGAATACCATGGACAGATCGTTCAAAAAGAATAGCAATAAGCCATCTTATCCATCTATCTATCTATCTATCTATCTATCTATCTATCTATCTATCTATCTATCTATCTATCTATCTATCTATCTATCTATCTATCTATCTATCTATCTATCTATCTATCTATCTATCTATCTATCTATCTATCTATCTATCTATCTATCTATCTATCTGTCTGTCTGTCTGTCTGTCTGTCTGTCTGTCTGTCTGTCTGTCTGTCTGTCTGTCTGTCTGTCTGTCTGTCTGTCTGTCTGTCTGTCTGTCTGTATGTCTGTCTGTCTGTCTCTAACTATATGTTCGTCCTTTCGACCGTCCGTCTGTCTGTCTGCCTGCGATCCTGTCTATCTATCTATCTATCTATCTATCTATCTATCTATCTATCTATCTATCTATCTATCTATCTATCTATCTATCTATCTATCTATCTATCTATCTATCTATCTATCTATCTATCTATCTATCTATCTATCTATCTATCTATCTATCTATCTATCTATCTATCTATCTATCTATCTATCTATCTATCTATCTATCTATCTATCTATCTATCTATCTATCTATCTTTCATTCGTCTGAAGTATTGTCTACATCTGCAATGTCGTTTCCTGTATAAATTTCAGGTTTTTTTTTTTGTAATTCTTGCAGTGGCCCATATAGTTTTGTCTATAGTGTTGCTATCTATGTGCCAATGGATTTTCCTCAGTCTACTATATTCAGTCTTGAATGTTGTATACATGTGACTGTGGAGTCGATTGTGTCCTGTTCTGAGGCGAATAATGATAACGTGTTCATATCTACTCATATTATGAAAGGCATTATGATTTGAGCTTGTTTTCTCTGATTGATTTGATTATATGTCTCTTATGATGGTATGTAACCGTTGAGAAATCTTACCGTCTTGACATTACCCATTTTACATTTGACTGCTGTGGTAGATTTCGCAATCCTGGCCAATGTTTTCTAGCTCGATTTCGCGTCCAGAGACCACCAACGAATTTGGAATTTGAGAATTCTTCAAAAAATTCCCGTTTGTCATTGTCTGGGGGAGGCAAATAACGACATGAAGCAATAAGCATTGTTCATCATCAAGTACCGGGCTAGCTGGCGTAGGTGATCATGTCTTTATAGAAATTTGTATCTGGAAATATGGTGTCATCATCATCAAGTACCGGGCCTGCTGGCGTAGGTGATCATGTCTTTATAGAAATTTGTATCTGGAAATATGGTATCATCATCATCAAGTACCGGGCCTGCTGGCGTAGGTGATCATGTCTTTATAGAAATTTGTATCTGGAAATATGGTATCATCATCATCAAGTACCGGGCCTGCTGGCGTAGGTGATCATGTCTCTACACAACTTTCGCTCTCGACAGTTATTTATCATTTCTATTGTTGACCCTCTGCCAAGCCATTCTCTTAAACTGTCTGGTATTTTTTTCTCTTTGCTTCCCTCTATCTCTTCGTCCCTCAATTTTTCCAATTGTTACAATATATTCCAGTTGTTCTCTTCTCATTACGTGGCCAAAAAATGATGATTGTTTCTTCCTAATATTGGAAATTAGCTTTCTTTTTGTTTTTGCGTATTTCAGAACGTTTTCATTACTCTTCTTAGCTGTCCATGATATTCTTAACATTCTTCTGTAAAACCACATTTCTACAGACTCCAATGATTTTCTTGTCTGTTGTCCTATTCTCCATGATTCACATCCATATGTTAAGACTGGCTCTACTTAACATTTGAGAACTCTTTTTCTTGTTTCTATTGTCAATAATGGATTGCGTAGCATCTTCCTTATTGTGAGTGCTAAAGTATACTCATTCATAAAATGCAGAAACATTATCCGAGTCAGTCAGTTCCTTCAGTGTTTATTTCCTCTCCAAGATGAAAGTCCCAACTAGTGATGTATTTGGAACCAGCTAGCCCGTCTATTGAGAGAAGGCGTGGTCTTGTCTTTGATGCCAGCAGCTTCCGCAAACAAACTTTCTCCTTCCCAGAAATGTCTTGTTCTTCTTCTTTTTCATTCTTTACTCTTTTTTCTTCTCCTCTTTTCTCTTCAATTCTTCTTATATTTCTTTTTTCTTCCTATTCTTGTGCTTGTAATTCTTTTCTTCCATTTCTTAAGTCACTTCTTTTATTCATCTTTTTATTCATCTAACTTTTACTCCTGTTCTGATAAATTATCTTCATCTTCTTATACTTGTAATTCTTCTTCTATCTTCTTCCAAAACTTCTCTCACTTCTTCTTAATCACCTTCTTTTTTTTTAATTATTTATTTATAATTTCGCTCCTTATTCCTTTTCCCATTTTCTTTAACGCCTTCTTTAGCGATCAACTTTCGTTATACGTCTAGACAGTTAAATATCATACACTTTACG
Organism: Megaustenia siamemsis; assembly: GCA_032433765.1. Classification (NCBI taxonomy): domain Eukaryota; kingdom Metazoa; phylum Mollusca; class Gastropoda; order Stylommatophora; family Ariophantidae; genus Megaustenia; species Megaustenia siamemsis. The sequence goes on along the minus strand of JAVIAB010000145.1, from coordinate 16,709,345 downwards.
TTGAGCTTGAGGTCTTTGCTCGTTTCACATCTCAAATCTCAGATAAAGTCCTGAGAAATAGGGGAAACTTTTACTACAATTTAAAAGATTTATTTTAAGATAGAAGGAAGAAGAATGAGTGGCCGAATAAAAGTCTTGCCTTTGATCCAAATATCTGCTCGAATCTTGATAGCGCCACAAGTAATGTTTCTATCCTTCGTGAAATAAACACTAAATGGAACTTTCAAAATGGAGTTTTGATCACACTTTTGATTAGATGAGGTTCTAAACGACGTTGCGGCCCAGTAAGCCTGTAGACCATGATACGCATTAAATAGGTCAGAATTGGCTCCACTAGAACTGATGAGCTCTCTTTCTCACTTCTGTTCATATAGACGTGTTGCTCTGAAATAAAAACACAGGCCAAAACACCCCGTGACGACTAGAGTGGACAAGCGGCCTTTATTCTCCGGTCCTATATGTTCCACTACTAACTTAGATGTAGAAAGTACCAATCTAATATCAGAGGAGAAAGAGATAGGAGAAAGACGATGGTCCTAGATAGGGCACATACATGCGGAAACCAACTGTGAGTTTTACACGACAGGTAGTTTTTTTGGAATCCCTAGAGGAGAAGGTGAGGAGGATGTCCAAAATATACTTGGAGGAAACGGGTGGAAGTAGAGATGAAGAGGATGTCCAAAATATACTTGGAGGAAACAGCTGGAAGTAGAGATGAAGGGGATGGCCAAAATATACTTGGTAGAAACAGGTGGAAGTAGAGATGAAGGGGATGGCCAAAATTTACTTGGTGAAAACAGGTGGAAGTAGAGATGAAGGGGATGGCCAAAATATACTTGGTGAAAACAGGTAGAAGTAGAGATGAAGGGGATGGCCAAAATATACTTGGTAGAAACAGGTGGAAGTAGATATGAAGAGGATGGCCAAAATATACTTGGTAGAAACAGCTGGAAGTAGATATGAAGAGGATGGCCAAAATATACTTGGTAGAAACAGCTGGAAGTAGAGATGAAGGGGATGGCCAAAATATACTTTGTAGAAACAGCTGGAAGTAGAGATGAAGAGGATGGACAAAATATACCTGGTGGAAACAGATGGAAGTAGAAATGAAGAGGATGGACAAAATATACTTGGTAGAAACAGCTGGAAGTAGAGATGAAGAGGGTGGACAAAATATACTTGGTAGAAACAGCTGGAAGTAGAGATGAAGATGATGGACAAAATATACTTGGTAGAAACAGATGGAAGTAGAGATGAAGAGGATGGACAAAATATACTTGGTAGAAACAGCTGGAAGTAGAGATGAAAAGGATGGACAAAATATACTTGGTGGAAACAGCTGGAAGTTGAGATGAAGGGAATGGCCAAAATAAACTTGGTAGAAACAGCTGGAAGTAGAGATGAAGAGGATGGACAAAATATACTTGGTAGAAACAGCTGGAAGTAGAGATGAAGGGAATGGCCAAAATATACTTGGTAGAAACAGCTGGAAGTAGAGATGAAGAGGATGGACAAAATATACTTGGTAGAAACAGCTGGAAGAAGAGATGAAGGGAATGGACAAAATATACTTGGTGGAAACAGGTGGAAGTAGAGATGAAGGGAATGGCCAAAATATACTTGGTAGAAACAGCTGGAAGTAGAAATGAAGAGGATGGACAAAATATACTTGGTGGAAACAGCTGGAAGTAGAGATGAAGGGAATGGCCAAAATATACTTGGTAGAAACAGCTGGAATTAGAGATGAAGAGGATGGACAAAATATACTTGGTGGAAACAGCTGGAAGTAGAGATGAAGGGAATGGCCAAAATATACTTGGTAGAATCAGCTGGAAGTAGAGATGAAGAGGATGGACAAAATATACTTGGTGGAAACAGCTGGAAGTAGAGATGAAGAGGATGGACAAAATATACTTGGTGGAAACAGCTGGAAGTAGAGATGAAGGGAATGGCCAAAATATACTTGGTAGAAACAGCTGGAAGTAGAGATGAAGAGGATGGACAAAATATACTTGGTGGAAACAGCTGGAAGTAGAGATGAAGGAAATAGCCAAAATATACTTGATAGAAACAGCTGGAAGTAGAGATGAAGAGGATGGACAAAATATACTTGGTGGAAACAGCTGGAAGTAGAGATGAAGGGAATGGCCAAAATATACTTGGTGGAAACAGCTGGAAGTAGAGATGAAGAGGATGGACAAAATATACTTGGTGGAAACAGCTGGAAGTAGAGATGAAGAGGATGGACAAAATATACTTGGTGGAAACAGCTGGAAGTAGAGATGAAGGGAATGGCCAAAATATACTTGGTAGAAATAGCTGGAAGTAGAGATGAAGAGGATGGACAAAATATACTTGGTGGAAACAGCTGGAAGTAGAGATGAAGGGAATGGCCAAAATATACTTGGTAGAAACAGCTGGAAGTAGAGATGAAGAGGATGGACAAAATATACTTGGTGGAAACAGCTGGAAGTAGAGATGAAGGGAATGGCCAAAATATACTTGGTAGAAACAGCTGGAAGTAGAGATGAAGAGGATGGACAAAATATACTTGATAGAAACAGCTGGAAGTAGAGATGAAGAGGATGGACAAAATATACCTGGTGGAAACAGCTGGAAGTAGAGATGAAGAGGATGGCCAAAATATACCTGGTGGAAACAGCTGGAAGTAGAGATGAAGAGGATGGACAAAATATACTTGGTGGAAACAGCTGGAAGTAGAGATGAAGATGATGCCCAAAATATACTTGGTGGAAACAGCTGGAAGTAGAGATGAAGAGGATGGACAAAATATACTTGGTGGAAACAGCTGGAAGTAGAGATGAAGGGGGTGAGGAAGACATGGAACGATCTTAAGAGAATGGCAAGAAACAGAACAGCTGCGAAAGTATTTTTTGAAAACCTGTGCTCCACAGGGAGCTGAGGGGTAGAAGAAGATGATAAGCCGCCTCTACAATCCCCAGTAAGGATATGAGGTAAAGACAATTTATTCTTTTTATTGAAGTAACCAAGCAAATCACTAACCGTTTCAATCACACATAAAACAGTTGCAGTGTAGAGAGCTCTGAGATGGCAAAAGATATACGGGGAGACGGAAACATGAGCACAGAGATGTTTGTTAAATATTTGTTACTAATTTCTCCATCTGTAAAAGTCATAAGTTAAATATAGAGACTGGTCGTGGAGCAATGAGAGTAGAATTAAAGAGACAAAAGTCTGTTCGAAAGGGGAATTGCTAAAACGATCATATGACAAGTGGTAAACGAAAGATCAAAAGGGGTATAGAACCACACGCAAAAATACATCATCTCGCTCCTGCTACGGCCAGACCTAGAAAGCATTGTCAATGGCAAAGAACGCAACACGGTCAATCAATGCAGGATAGGAGCAATCAGTAGAAGACCTCATCGATGGTTGCCACATCGGGCGGCAGAGCGGATATGGGAATGTCCCGATAGCTATGACGCCAGGCAGGATTAAAGACTAAAAGGTCTTAACCGTCTTAAATTGACTTTAAAAAAAGAAGCAGAAGAAAGATACTCTTTTCGCATTGTGGACAATATGGATAATATGAAATATGGTGTTAGTGCACACACTTTTTTTTAATCGAACGCTTTTGGTAATTGGTCAGCACAACACGAGTGCTGTATTTCTGTTCTTCCGCGAAAATAAAAATCTCTTTCTTGATCAATCTTTAAATATAATGATGATGACGTCAAAGAGTGGACACATGTCAAGATATCAAGTCTTAAACTGACCATTGCTGTCTTAAAATATCTTCATGATGACGTCAAAGAGTGAACACATGTCAAGATATCAAGTCTTAAGCTGACCATTGCTGTCTTTACATATCATCATGATGACGTCAAAGAGTGGACATGGAAAACGATGTATCGTGCTCTGGAGTTCTTTCTGACTTTCCTTCGTTGACACTTGAGAATCATCATCATCGTCATTGAGTGCCGTCTCCGCATCGAAGGTTGGCTACCATGGAGCGCCATTTCCCTCTGTTAAATGCTTTGATGGTGCAGATTGTCATAGACTGACTTGACTTGAGAATGCATGTTTCAATAATACACCGTAGCAAATTTCAAATAGGGTCAAAGAAAGAACGAATCCCTGCTTGACACTACTGCGTATGTTCAACGGTTCTGATGTACTGCTGTCGTATTGAACGATACGCTTCATCATCATCATGTGCCATACCCGTTGGCGTGGGCGATCACGTCCTTCCACAATCTTCTATCTACAGTGCATCGTATCAGTTCTGTTGTTGACTGTTTTCCATGCCATGACACCAAGCTATCCAGTAATTTCTCTCTTTGTCGTCCGCGATCTCTCTTTCCTTTTATTTTGCCAGCTGTAACCAAGTATTCCAACTTTCCTCTTCTCATGATGTGCCCGAAAAAATGTTGATTGTTTCTTTCTGATGATTTTTAGGAGCTGCCTTTTTGTGTTGGCCTCTTTTAGAACTTCCTCATTGGTCTTTTTAGCTGTCCAGGGAACTTTCAACATTCTTCTGAGAAATCTCATCTCTGTGGCCTCTAATCGTCTTTTTAATTGTTTGTCTACTGTCCATGATTCGCTTCCATAGGTCAGAATTGGTTCTATATAGCACCGATGAACTCTCTTTCTCATTTCTATTGACACAAATTTGTTGCATAAGATATTTTTTTTCATTTTCTGAAATGCTATTTTGGCCTGAGCTATTCTGTTTTTTTTATTTCCGTGGTGCATCTTCCATGCGATGCTATTATTGTGCCCAATAAAAGGGTATACCCTTTTTAACAGGAAAAAAATACAGATACACTATGTATTTCCGAGCTGTGATCGCGGCTTTATGCTATAGTCATGAGAACACCTGCGCGAAAGACATTGCCTACGAAGCTAATTTTTTAGTTAGCTGAGTGGCAATGTTCCCTAGCGTTTGGCTTTTCGTGGCAAGGCGCTGTGCCACTGAGTACGGGTTCGATCCTGCTTTGGTCCATATTTTTTTCTATTGTTGATTATTTGTCATTTTTTTCCGAGTGCTGTAAACATTCCTCTTCCTCTGAATTGATTCGCTGATTATGGCCTCGGAAGTTTCCCTCTATAATAATATACATTTATTATTATTTGTCTCCAGCCTAAACCACTGGAAACTACTATTCGTGCTGTTTCGTCCTAAATGTTTGTCTGCAACGCAAGTATTCAGCCCTACCCTATCCGGGAGATACTTGTTTAACAGGAAAAAATACAGATTCACTATGTATTTCCGAGCTGTGATCGCAGTCTTATGCTATAGTCATGAGAATACCTGCGCGAAAGACATTGCCTACGAAGCTAATTTTTTTAGTTAGCTGAGTGCAGTGTTCCCTAGCGTTTGGCTTTTCGTGGCCAGGCGCTTTGCCACTGAGTACGGGTTCGACCCTGGTTTGGTCCATATTTTTTAATGTTGTTTATATTGATTTCCGAGTGCTGTAAACATACCTCTTCCTCTGAATTGATATACCTTTCATACCCTTATGAAAAGTCAGAAAGTACATATTTAAAAAAAGTAAAGATTTTCAAGTTATACTGACTGCTAGTTTGTATGACATTATTCAAAACTTAAATTTGATACTCGAAACGAAACAAACTTATAATTAAAATCAACAAAAACATTCGTAAAAACTGGCCGTAGTTTGTTTTGTTCTACAAACTTTAAGTAGCATTTGCTACCAGCTTTTTTAAAAAGCGGATTCTCATCTTATTAGAAGCGAAATTAAATTTGCCACTTTTGTTTTGTTTCGTGTTTTTCTCTGAAGTTTCCTTCGTGTTTTTAAGTTGTTGTAATTGATGTAAGGATCAATGCAGCGGGGAGGTAAACCGATCAACTGGACAAGTTCTCTCCTCCTGGAAGGTGTTCTAACATTATAGCCTCTGTGAGAGGAGAGACAGAATTGGGAGTGCCGTATTGGAAAATAAATTTATCTGAAATCTATTTTTTCTTTCCCTTATGGACGTTCAGGATGAACATTTTGTTGGGTGCTGAAACGGGGGCTGTGCGGATATGGGAACTCCCCGCCTGCAGTTACTCCATTCCGTTCTAATGTCTAATGTCTTGTTTCCTTTCCTCATTTGCCTTTCAGCGTCGAAAGTTGCGAAATACTTGGGCACAAAAATAACGGACTGGCAATGCAGTTCAGAAATTGTTGTTTAAAGTAGAGTAGAACCGGCAAAAGTAAGGAAACTACTGGTCAATGTGGCCTGGGATAACCGGTATGGCACAAGAAACTGTTGAGGGACTGTCTGAAAAGTTTTCCTAGTTGCAGTTTCCTCATATTCCAAGTTCGGCTTGCTGCCAGACCTACTGACTAGTGCTCTGTGCACACCGTGAGCTGTATGTTTCATCCGGATGGTGTTTCTATAATTAAATTGCTTACGATGAATGATGATATCGTATAACGAAGGAAGGTTAGAATGCCTTCAATTCAGTGCGGAAGTCCCTTATGTCTTTTTACGTGTGTTGTATCTGCTACGATGAGGAATGCAACTGCCTTTCTTTGTTTGAAAATTCGATGAGCTGTTAATTCGGATGATTCCACTGGCACGGGTGGTTAAGCAATTATAGATTTCCATTCGTTTGCAGTGATACCGGGGCTCTCGAGTAACAGTAACCATAAGAAAAAGTAGCATTTTAGAAAACCCATCACATTATCTAGCGACGCTATAATTATTTTCTTTTTTTTTTGCCCTGTCAACCATATCCTGTTTGTTTACATACACATTTATTTTCTGCGTATATTTTGCCCTGTCAACCATATCCTGTTTGTTTACATACACATTTATTTTCTGCGTATATTTTGCCCTGTCAACCATATCCTGTTTGTTTACATACACATTTATTTTCTGCGTATATTTTGCCCTGTCAACCATATCCTGTTTGTTTACATACACATTTATTTTCTGCGTATATTTTGCCCTGTCAACCATATCCTGTTTGTTTACATACACATTTATTTTCTGCGTATATTTTGCCCTGTCAACCATATCCTGTTTGTTTACATACACATTTATTTTCTGCGTATATTTTGCCCTGTCAACCATATCCTGTTTGTTTACATACACATTTATTTTCTGCGTATATTTTGCCCTGTCAACCATATCCTGTTTGTTTACATACACATTTATTTTCTGCGTATATTTTGCCCTATCAACCATCTCCTGTTTGTTTACATACACATTTATTTTCTGCGTATATTTTGAAAAATACCATAAACATGAAAGGTTTCATTTTTGATTGTGGTTTTAGATTGATGTAACATAACATATCAAAGTACAAAACTGCAATTAAAAATTGGTCAATAAATGAATCAAACTGAATGTTTTATATTTTATTGCTAAAAAAAAAAACGAACCTAGAAGCAAGTCGTAAATTTCGGATAGCTGACTTCAACGTAGACAATGTGCAGTCTGTGGCTGAAAATATAAATTTTTAATATTTCTGGTTTCAGGCACTTTAGATTTCCTTTATTTAAAAAAGGGACTATATTTAAAACTTCGTAAACCTGGGAAGGCCGGCCATCTAAGGGCAGCATCCCCCTATAGAAAAGATCATCTGCTGCCTTGCAGGAAGATTGGGACAATCAAAGGCTAAGGAAAGCAAACCTGAACAAAATGCTGGCTGAAATCGGATGCACTGGGCCACTGGCGCAGAACACAGTGCAAAGTTTTAACAGGTATTCAATCGGAGTGGATCTAACAGGTTTAAACAGACAGCTGTCTTCGTGTGAGAGTCTGGAGTCCTACTCTGATTGAGTCCTGATCGCAGAGAGAGAGAGAGAGAGAGAGAGAGAGAGAGAGAGATTTAAAAAAAACAACATAAAATACGGAGAGTATTGACTGTTAGTGGTATGTAAATCATAACTCAGTGATACAGTTATAGTTGGCGAGCAAGGATCTGCGTTAGCGATACGTGTTCATAGAAGACTATATGCTTGGTCTCATCATCAATCGCCATTCCTACTGGCGCAGGTGATCATGTCTCTCAACAACTTTCGATCTCGAATGTTATTTATCCTTTCTGTTGTTGACCTTCTGCCAAGCTATTCTCTTATCTCTTTCAGTTTTTATAAAAGTTTTCATGAAACTAAATTAGAGGTAGGGATTTCAGAGACAAACATGTTTCAAGTTTTTAATATATTAATCTACATGTTTATATTTATCTAGCACATACCATATTGAATATCGATACATGAATCTTTAGATAAGAACAAGGAATTAGATTTAATTAATACCAAGATGATACAAGATTGGTAAAACAAATATGGTTTTATGACGGTTTACACTAACCAAATTGAGAGTGACGCACTGTGCGGCTAAACTTCATCATCATCATCATCAAGAACCGGGCCTGCTGGCGTAGGTGATGATATCTCTCCACAACTTTCGATCTCGACAGTTATTTATAATTTCTGTTGCTGATCTTCTGCCAAGACATTCTCTTAAACTGTCTGGTATTTTTTCACTTTGCTTTCCTCTATCTCTTCGTCCCTCAATTTTCCCAGTTGCTACAATATATTCCAGTTGTTCTCTTTTCATTACATGGCCAAAAAATATTTTATGTGGTCTTAAACTGACGACGCCCACAAGCAACATGTCCCAGAACGGCCAGCGACACATAGCTGACAGTATACGTCAGAATCGGCGAACAACAGCTGATCGAGACCCAGCTCAATCAACCCAGTAGAATCCATGGTAACAGAATGTGCAGTCAGCATCAAGCGAGTAGGAACCGAGGGGAGAAGGCAAAACGTTGTGCACAAGTTTCAGGCTGAAGACATGTGAAATGCGTAAATTTCCCGGGTTACTGTAAACTAGAGACAAATCGCTTCCGCGCCCATTTAACGTCATTTTAAGCGAACGATGATTAAAAACAGTCTTTGAGTGAAGAAATAGAATAAGAAAAAATAAATAAGAGGAGGAAGATGAAAAAAGAAGTAGAAAAAGAGGGAAAGGAAGTAGAAAAAGAAGAAGTAGAAAAAAAGAAAAAAGGAAAAGAAGAGGTTAAAAAAAAATAAAAAGGAGACGCTTTAGAAAAGTAAAAAAGAAGAATTAGAAAAAAGGAGAGGAAAAACAAAAAAAGGGAAAAAAGAAGTAGAAAATGAAGAAGAAAAAGTAGAATATTATAAACAGAAGTAGAAAAAGAAGAGAAAGAATCATAGGAAGAAGAAAAAAAGAACAAGAAATGAACATTAAAAAAAGAAGATGAGGATAATTGAAGACGAAAGAAGAGCAATAGGAGGAAGTAAAAAAGAAACAGAAGAACAGGGCTAAGAGGAAGAAACACAATTAGAAAAATAAGTAGACGATTCCTGACTTTTGTGAATAGTAGTCAACACAGAAAACACTCAACTAAACCCGAGACATCAATGTTCTGCTAAGCATCGTAAGGATAAATAAAAATAAACATAATATAAATAAAAATAAAACATAAGAATAATTCAATTTCTTATTTCTGACCCACTAACCATTGTGGTGACTTAATTTATTTGACTGAATTCAAATGTATAAGAAAGACTTAATTTATTTTCTATTTATTCTAGTGAAAGAAGTTTGGATGGAACGCTGATTTCCCTAGTCTCCACATATACCCAAAGGGCAATAATTTTTATTTTTATTTTACGTTAGCCAGCTTTAACCTCTAGAGAATTCCCTAGAGAACAGGATCTGCATTGTACGTTTTTTAAAAGTACCCCCGTCACGCCAAGTGGCGTATAGGGAAATATGGTGTTAGTGACCCTATATTTTACAGACCTTCAGCACATGATTTTTGGGGTAATGTGGTCAGTATTACGCCCGTGCTGCTTTACTTTCCCAGAAAAAAATCCGGTACCCATTTAAGGCTGGGTGAACCCGGAAGCCGTCGGTTGGGATCGAACCCTACCCCTTGTCCGTGGTAGTCCAGTTCACTAACCACTAAGCTATCGCGGCTCCCTTGAATTGTACGTGTTAATCCGTTTTTCCCCTGGCAGTCGTGTGCACATGGTTCCCTCGCCGCACAGGCAGATAATTCCAACTTCGGAGACACTCATATTTTTCTCACGTCGATGAGTAATTGCCGTTTCAAGCCAGGACTCGCTGCTGAGACGTGGGGTGGTTGCTGCTGAGACGTGGGGTGGTTGCTGCTGATATCAGGGGTGGTTGCTACTGAGACCAGGGGTGGTTGCTGCTGAGACCTGGGATGGTTGCTGCTGAGACCAGGGGAGGTTGCTAGTGAGACCAGGGGTGGTTGCTACTGAGACCAGGGTGGTTGCTGCTGAGACCAGGGGTGGTTGTTACTGAGACCAGGGGTGGTTGCTGCTGAGGCGTGGGGTAGTTGCTACTGAGACCAGGGGTGGTTGCTGCTGAGACAAGGGGTGGTTGCTACTGAGACCAGGGGTGGTTGCTGCTGAGTTCGTGGGGTGGTGCTGCTGAGGCGTGGGGCGGTGCTGCTGAGACCAGGGGTGGTTGTTGTTGAGGCGTGGTGTGGTTGCTGCTGAGACCAGGGGTGGGTTGCTGCTGAGACCAGGGGTGGTTGTTGTTGAGGCGTGGTGTGGTTGCTGCTGAGACCAGGGGTGGTTGCTGCTGAGGCGTGGGGTGGTTGCTGCTGAGACCAGGGGTGGTTGTTGTTGAGGCGTGGTGTGGTTGCTGCAGAGACCAGGGGTGGTTGCTGCAGAGACCAGGGTGGTTGCTGCTGAGCGTGGGTGGTTGCTGCTGAGACCAGGGGTGGTTGTTGGTTGAGGCGTGGTGTGGTTGCTGCTGAGACCAGGGGTGGTTGCTGCTGAGGCGTGGGGTGGTTGCTGCTGAGGGGTGGTTGCTGCTGAGACGTTGCCTGAGGGGTGGTTGCTGCTGAGTGCTGCTGAGGGTGGTTGCTGCTGAGACCAGGGAGTGGGTGGTTGCTGCTGAGACCACTGCTGAGGGGTGGTTGCTACTGAGACCAGGGGTGGTTGCTGCTGAGACGTGGGTGGTTGCTGCTGAGACCAGGGGTGGTTGCTACTGAGACCAGGGGTGGTTGCTGCTGAGGCGTGGGGTAATTGCTACTGAGACCAGGGGTGGTTGCTGCTGAGACGGGGTGTTGCTACTGAGACCAGGGGTGGTTGCTGCTGAGTTCGGGGGTGGTGCTGCTGAGGCGTGGGGTGGTGCTGCTGAGGCGTGGGGTGGTGCTGCTGAGACCAGGGGTGGTTATTGTTGAGGCGTGGTGTGGTTGCTGCTGAGACCAGGGGTGGTTGCTGCTGAGGCGTGGGGTGGTTGCTGCAGAGACCAGGGGTGGTTGCTGCTGAGGCGTGGGGTGGTTGCTACTGAGACCAGGGGTGGTTGCTGCTGAGGCGTGGGGTGGTTGCTGCTGTGACCATGAGACCAGGGGTCGTTGCCGCAGAGAGAAATCACAAATAAAAATCCCAACTGGTGCAGAACTGGTGATTTGAACCCACAACCTCTGTCTCAAGAACGACCAGTCTCCAAAGCCAAGAAATAAAGTGCACATTTTTCGTTTTCCATTGAACTTCACAACAGATACAAAGATCTTGTCAGCGTAAAGATCTTTATCTTCATCTTCTTTCCCCTCCTCTTTTGCATCTCAAAACCCTGGGGTGTGTTGTTTTTCATTCATCATCATCATGTGTCTTACCGGTTGGCGTAGGTGATCATTTCCCTCCACAATCTTCTATCTACAGTGCATCGTATCAGTTCTGTTGTTGACTGTTTTCCATGCCATGACACCAAGCTATCCAGTATTTTCTCTCTTTGTTGTCCGCGATCTCTCTTTTCTTTTATTTTGCCAGTTGTAACCAAGTATTCCAACTTTCCTCTTCTCATGATGTTCCCGAAAAATGTTGATTGCTTCTTTCTGATGTTTTTTAAGAGCTCCCTTTAAAGAGCTTTTCATTACTTTAGTCAATATGGCGGATAGGCGACAAGTACCACTGAAGTTCAGTCTGAAAAGTGTTCCTTGTTGTAGTTTCCTCACATTCCAAGTCCGGCTTGCTGCCGGAGCTGCTGAGTTTAGTGCTCTGTGCACACCGTGAGCTGTGTTTTCCATCCGGATCGTGTTTCGATATTCTGATTGCTTACGATGAATGATGATTTGGTATGACGATGGGCAGTTCAGCTGCGATCACTTTCGGTGCTGCTTGACCTTTTGTCTTTTGGCATGTGCTGTAGCTGCTATGATGGGGGCTGCAGCTGTCTTTCTTTGTTTAAATCCATCCATGATATGAGTTTTAATTCGGATGATTCCCATTGGCACGAGCGATTAATCAATTTTGGATTTTAATTCGTTTTGCAGTGATACCGGGACCTTCATTAACCATAACTTTAGTACATACAAACTGACAGAAGACAATTCACTTAAATAAACTATTTTTACGGAATTTTCCATTACTGGTGTCTTCCGGTGGGACTTACAGGGCCTGAAAATAAAGGTCGCGTGTTCAGTAAAGCGGCCGCGAGGTGTTCTGGTCTGAGTTTTTATTACAGCTCCGATACACGCGCGCGCACACACACACACACACACGCGCACGCACGCACACACGCACACACACACAAAATTCTCTGAAGGTTGCAAATTGAATGAAGCCAAAGACATTTGAGAGCCGCGATAGCTCAGTGGTTAGTAAACTTGACTGTTAAAGACCAGATGTCGGTTTGGAATCTGAGGGGGGGGGGGGACTCCACAGACAGAACACCATAATTAGAGTCTGTTAGATCCATTCTGATTGAATACCTGTTAAAACGTTGCACTGTGTTCTGCGCCAGTGGCCCAGTGCATCCGATTTCTACCAGCATTTTATTTAAGTTTGCTTACCTTAGCCTTTGATTGTCCTCAATCTTCCTGTAAGGCTGCAGACCGTCTTTTCTGTAGGGAGATTCTGCCCTTTGATGGTCGGCCCTCCCAGGTTTACGAGCACCATCTGCCCGACAATGATGTAGATATAATCCGAACATTTGTAACACATCTGGTCATCAAACCATCACACACCAAACGATAGACATTCCGATTCAATGCAGCTAGTAAATGGCGCGTCGAACCCTCACAGCCATTAATTACCAGATTCCTGATGTGCTCGATTTGTCAAATTGCGCAAGTTTTAAATGAAAAGCATTGCTGAAAAATACAATACCACAAAAGGCCGGACAATCTCTGAACTCAAACGCAAACAAGCATCCATCTTGGTGCGTCCCATGACGTCAATCCTTTTATATATATAAAAAAAAATACATTTAAAAAAAGATGGAAGAAGATCCAGTGGTAGACACAGAGTAAGATGGACTAACAACATCAGAGAAAGGCTACAACGACATCAATTTGACAACGACTGAGACTGCTAGAAGGGTATTCTTAATCTTTGTAACTGCACTTACAGAAAAGGGCACCACACGAGATCTCCATCTAGACTGGTCTGAAGCAAGCATAGAAGTTCTCGTCAGGACCTGCCAGTCTCTTTCATTTTATCATCTAAGTGTGATCGTTCCTATGTCCTCAATAATCTGCCACTTCATCGTTTGCCAGGCGGTGTCCATATTAATGCCAGGAGCGGCTGCCTAGTTCGTTCCATTCGTAGAACTTAGCCTAGCCGTTTCCAACATCTTCTTTTCACTTTTTGATTAATATTTTTCTGAGCAAATCTTTAAAAAATATCTCAGAGATACCAGGCCTAAACATTAATGGAAAGATAATCAATAACCTAAGATATGCTGATGATACTGTTCTACAAGCAGAAAATCCTAAAGACCTACAACAATTGCTTAATGTGGTAAACATAACAAGCAAAAAATATGAACTAGAAATGAATATCAAAAGGACTAAAACTATGATCACAAGCAAAGAAAATTCTCAAGACCTACAATTAAATATCACAGTTGAGGGAATACATCTGGAGACAGTCCAGAGCTACAACTACCTGGGACATACTATAACCAGTGATGAAAAATGTACAATTGAAATAAACAAAAGAATAGGTATGGCAAAAAGTAATTTTAATGCCATGAGCAATATACTAACAACAAAACAAATATCAACAGGGCTGAAACTAAGAATGGCAAAATGTTACATCTTCTCAATATTCCTATATGGTGCAGAAACATGGACATTAGACAAGAAAACAGAACAGAAAATTGAAGCCTTTGAAATGTGGATTTATAGAAGAATAGGTAGAATTAGATGGAACGAAAAGATAAAAGACGATGACATTTTAAAACAACTGAAAATAAAAACAGAACTACTAAATACAATTAAGACAAGACAAATGAAATTTTTGGGGCATGTTAAAAGACACAACAGCCTACTAAAAGTAATATTGGAAGGGAAAATACAAGGTAAAAGAGGCAGAGGCAGACCAAAACTAACATGGACGAGTAACATCAAAAGATGGAGAATCAATCTATGACAACCTGCACCTTCATAGCAAGAAACAGAGTAGAACGGCGATCCATGGTAGCCAACCTTCGTTGCGGAGAAAGCACTCGATGATGATGATGATTAATATTTTTAGTGCCTGATCTTCTGTTGATTTATTTGTTCGTAATGTGTTGTTTGCAGAGAATGTTTAGAATCATCTAGTAGGATTAAAGCTGGCATTTGGTATCTCCCTCGACAGCCTAAGAAGTATAAAAGGAAGTGAAGAGACAGAAAGCTGGAGAGAGAGAGAGAGAGAGAGAGAGAGAGAGAGAGAGAATGACAGAATAATCATTTAATGAACGTCAGAAAAGTTACATCTTCTCAATATTCCTGTATGGTGCAGAAACATGGACATTAGACAAGAAAACAGAACAGAAAATTAAAGCCTATGAAATGTGGATTTATAGAAGAATAGGTAGAATTGGATGGAAAGAAAAGAAAAGAAAACAAACGATGAAGTTTTAAAACAACTAAAAATGAAAAGAAAACTACTAAACACAATTGGAACAAGACAAATGAAATGTTGGGAGCATTTTAAAAGACACAACAGCTTACTGAAAGTAATATTGGAATGGAAAATAAAAGGTAAAAGAGGCAGAGACAGACCAAGACTAACATGGACGAGTAACATCAAAAGATGGACAAGTCAGCCTGTGGCAATCTGCACCATCAAAGCAAGCAACAGAGTTGAATGGCGCTCCATGGTAGCCAACCTTCGATGCGGAGATGACACTCAATGATGATGAACGCCAGAAAAAAGAAAGTCTATGCACATTTTGATTGGTTACATCTTTTGAACTCCTCCTCATTTTCTTTACCATAACCAAAAAAAAAAAAAATAGGAAAATGTATCTAAACAAAATTGAAACATTCATTTATTTATAAACATTCTCACTTTATCTATTTGCCCCGCTCCCATTAAAAGTTCACATGAACCAGTTGGATCCGAGATCATTCATTATTTACTTGCGAAGTCCATAATTATTCTTCTTTCTATACGTTGGTTATTTGTTTATCCTGCTGGAGTGCAGACAAGTAACTATTATTTATGTTCATTCCCTGTGGACTATTTTATAGCAGCGCCGTGCTGCAGGGCGGGGATTGATTCCCAATAGATCATTTCCAGATGATTGTGAAGCGGGATTGCTGAGTGGATGGTGTCAGGGAGTTTGTTGATGTCTACTCAATTTTTTCGGTATTTATGATGTGAATATTTGAAGTGTGAACAAACTTGATGTTTTTAAAAAACTGATGAGTACTTTAAAAATGAACAGTGTGATGTTTGCTCTTTTGATGTTAAAATGATGTTGTTTAACATCATAATCTTCATCCCAACCTTGTTCTACTAATCCCAGACGTTGTCTTTAGACTCAAGAACAATAAGGAAAACAACCGCCACTGGCACGAAATGTGTTAGACGAATGGCAGGAGACAATGCTTGCTTGCTTGTTTGCGTTCGCCCGATGACTAAAGGAGTATTCCTCTTCATCATCCGCCCTTAAATGGACGTTAAGTGGGCGTGTCTGCGTTGTGCTGTGGTTTATAGTATAACTGTGATATTTGCGCCTTTCGCCCCAACACATCCGACTTCAGCATGACATTTTTGAGTACCGGGTTGTCTTCCCTCTCCGATTCCTACTCGCTTGGCCAGACTACACAGGTTAGTCTGTTACTGGAGGCACCATGGAGAGGTGGAGCAGGGTCTGGATGGTTCTGGTTCACCAATCCTGACGCAAGACATAAGCTGTGGGCCGCTGACAAATTCCAGCTCTGGTGCTGTGAGGCGCGCCATCGCCTCAAGGAGACAGTCTGAGAGATACGATCAGAAATGAAGAACTAAGAAAGAAACTATGAATAATTCCCGTTGGAATTAATGGTTTGGCCACGTGATAAGGCAGAAAGACAAAACACAACACAACGAACCTTCAATAAACGTTACGAGAACACTAGACACAATAGCCGACCACAATAAAAATATTGATGAAATATTAAAAACACCAGAAAACATAATAGCAGCAGAGGCCAACAGAAGAACAAAAAACTCCAACCTATATCTCCCCTCGACGCTGGAAGGCAAATGAGGCAGGAAAGAAGTAGAGAAGAAGCAGCTAATTAGGGATGTGAGAGAATGACGTACTTGCATTGCTTCTGTTGGGATCTCAGTTGTTGCATAGCAGAATCACACACATCAAGATAGTCATCATCATCTTCAACTACCGGGCCTGCTGGCGTAGGTGACTATGTTTCTCCACAACTTTCGATTACGACAGCTATTTATCATTTCTGTTGTTGACCTTCTGCCAAACCATTCTCTTAAGCTGTCTGTTATCTTTTCTCTTTGCTTCCTTCTATCTTTTCGTCCCTCAATTTTCCCAGTTGTTACTATATATTCCAGTTGTTCTCTTCTCATTACATAGCCAAAAAATGATGATTGTTTCTTCCTAACATTGGAAATTAGCTCTCTTTTTGCTTTGGCCTCTTTCAGAACATTTTCATTACTCTTCTTAGCTGTCCATGGTATTCTCAACATTCTTCTCTAAAACCACATTTCTACAGACTCCAGTGATTTTTTTGTCTGTTGTCCTATTGTCCATGATTCACATCCATATGTTAAGACTGGCTCTACATAACATTTAAGAACTCTTTTTCTTGTTTCTTTTGTCAAAAATGGATTGCATAGTATCTTCCTCATTTTTTGGAAAACTTCTTTTGCCTGAGCCATTCTGCATCTCACATCTTTTGTACATCTTCCGTCATTCATAAATCTTGCCTCTTTATGAATTCCTAGAACAGATTAGTTAATCAGAATTTTTAAAAATAAAAAAACATCAAAAGGTGATGCAAATGGTAATAGCAAACATATGATAACGTTGGGAGCAGCGATAGCTCAATTGTTAGTGAACTTGTCAAGAGGGAGTTTTCGGTCCTGATAGGCGGCTTCAGGGTTCACCCAGCCTGAAATGGGTACCGGATTTTTTTGGGAAAGTAAAGTGTCACGGACGTAATACTGACCACATTACCCCAAAAATCATGTGCCGAATGTCTATAATAATTATGATCACTAGCACCCATATTCCCTATACGTTACATGTCGTGACGCGGCACTTTAGTTTTACTTCTTTATAACGTTGGATCGAGCCAGTTCTCAAAAGAGATCGAGAACAAAAGAAGTAAGAATTGAGAAGGAATGGAGTCCGTGTAGAAATCAAAGACAAAGCAGAACAAAGACAAGGGGTGAATAACCTAGGACTTAGATCACGGGTAACTGAAATATACTGAAATCGTATTTTATCAATTTCAGTGCGATGATTTAGATATACCATGTCAGGTCGGGTAATTTGACCTACTACTGTATGCAGGAAACAGTACAACCTGTGGCTGCCCTGCTGCCTTGCAGGTAAGCTCGGGAGAGTAAAAGGCTAAGGGAGGGTACCCTGAAGTAAAACAACCCCACTGCCTTGTGGGTGGGATTTTTTAGTCAAGGGCTAGCGGAGTTAACAGTAAACAAACCGACACAAGGCAACAGAAAACCACCGCCGTAATTTCTTTGTATAATCATGAATCGCAACAGCTTAAGAGAATGGCTTAGCAGAAGGTCAACAACAGAAATTATAAATAGCCGCCGAAATTGAAAGTTGTGGCGAGACATGATCACCTACGCCACTAGGCCCGGTACTTGATGATGATGATGATTTAGATATGAAAAAGTTGCAGTGATAGTTAGTCGATAGCCCGGTATAACTGCAAACGAATTAAAATCCATAATTGCTCAACCGCTCGTGCCAGTGGAATCATCCGAATTTACATCTCATCTCATTGAAGGATATAAACAAAGAAATGCAGCTGCAGTTCCCATCAAGCAGCTACAGCCAGCGCCAAAAGACAAGGCGTTACCGCACGGATAGGGAACCCCAGCCAAACTGTCCTTTGTCAAACGATATCTTCATTCATCGTAAGCAATCGGATTATCAAAACACGATCCCGCTGAAAAACATAGCTCACGGTGTGCACAAAGCACTAAACTCAATAGCTCAGGCAGCAAGCCAGACTTGGAATATGAGGAAACTTCAACAAAGGAACACTTTTGAAACAGAGCCTCAACGATTCCTTTCGCCTGTCCGTCATATTGACAGGAAGTCCGCACTTATACATAGATGTGTTGTATATGAAATGTATTGAAAAAAAAAAAATTAAAGTACCCCCGTCACGCCAAGTGGCGTATAGGAAAATACGGTGTTAGTGATCCTATATTTTACAGACCTTCAGCACATGATTTTTAGGGTAATGTGGTCGGTATAACGCCCGTGCTGCTATACTTTCCCAGAAAAAAATCCGGTACCCATTTATAAGGTTGGGTGAACCCGGAAGCCGTCGGTTGGGATCGAACCCTACCCCTTGTCCTTTGTAGTCCAGTTCACTAACCACTGAACTATCGCGGCTCCCGAAATGTATTGATAGTAATTAATATACCATGAGTGTTTGTGCGTGTTAATCTTCAAATTTCTAATCTTGTTCTGCGAGTCTTCAAAGTTTGAGTTTTTAAAGTGAACAATTTTTGAAATGATCAAATTTGAATCATGAATTTTCATGCTACAAGTCTGAATATAAAACGTTGATCTGGTGTATTTCGTTATATGTGAATTTTCTTGCCAAAAATATGATTTTTATAATAACGAGTCTTTACACGAAACGCTCAAAGTAATGAATTTAACGTTAATTTTAACGCGAAAATTTTGGACGTTAATAACTTCCATCAGCAGAATTGTAATGTTTACACGTAAAAATGTATTTAAACCCCCCTTTTCGTAATTCTCCCCTTTCCCTTTTACTAGTATTACCACTTCCAAGTGATGGCATTATCATTTAAGCTACCATTACCCAATATGATAAAAAATCATCATTAAACATAGTGTGCAAAACCTCTGTGTTTATCATCATTAAACATAGTGTGCAAAACATCTGTGTTTATCGACTGAAGATTCTATTAAAGTTAGCAAAAACTCGGTCACTGTTTGTTTGTTTGTGCATACAAACTCCTGCATTAGGTTCGGCCGAAAATATTTCAATCTCTTTATACAATTATCTTCAAACCACGTTCTTGCGTGATAGGTGTCACGCGCGCGCTCTCATAAGAATGAGTCGTGCCTTTCCATATGGCTCATGAAT
This sequence comes from Megaustenia siamemsis, assembly GCA_032433765.1. Classification (NCBI taxonomy): domain Eukaryota; kingdom Metazoa; phylum Mollusca; class Gastropoda; order Stylommatophora; family Ariophantidae; genus Megaustenia; species Megaustenia siamemsis. The sequence goes on along the minus strand of JAVIAB010000145.1, from coordinate 16,689,781 downwards.
ACAAACGGAAATAATGTAGTTCCTTTTAAGAGGAATATATTGTTTGATTGCCTGTATGATAACGACATGTTATTTATATGCGGGGCTGCGGAGTTGTACGTCTGGGTTGGGATGTAGTAGGATTAGTATGATCTCGAGTAATGTCGTGTGGAGTCGGGTTTGCGGAGTAGGGATTTTGGAAACCGCGTTGTGGATGGAGTGGGGATTGTGTGGAGTCGTTGTATAATTGGAGTGTGGAGTCCGATTTGGGGGCTGGGGCAGAGGGGGTGGGGGGGGGGTCTGAATTGTGAAATCGAAATTGTGGGAGCCAAGTTGTGTACACGGAATTCTAGAGTTAAAGTTGTTTACACAGAGTTCTAGAGTTAAAGTTGTGTACACGGAATTCTAGAGTTAAAGTTGTTTACACAGAGTTCTAGAGTTAAAGTTGTGTACACGGAATTCTAGAGTTAAAGTTGTGTACACGGAATTCTAGAGTTAAAGTTGTTTACACAGAGTTCTAGAGTTAAAGTTGTGTACACGGAATTCTAGAGTTAACGTTGTTTACACAGAGTTCTAGAGTTAAAGTTGTTTACACAGAGTTCTAGAGTTAAAGTTGTTTACACAGAGTTCTAGAGTTAAAGTTGTTTACACAGAGTTCTAGAGTTATGGTGTTTACACAGAGTTCTAGAGTTAAAGTTGTTTACACAGAGTTCTAGAGTTAAAGGTGTGTACACAGAGTTCTAGAGTTAAAGTTGTTTACACAGAGTTCTAGAGTTAAAGTTGTTTACACAGAGTTCTAGAGTTAAAGTTGTGCACACGGAATTCTAGAGTTAATGTTGTTTACACAGAGTTCTAGAGTTAAAGTTATGCACACAGGGTTCTATAGTTATACATGATTATACTGAATTTTGTATTTAGGGTTACCGAAAGGGAGTTACAGGGCAGAAATGTCGAGGAGTAACTGATAGAAAGTGAAAATACAAATAAGTGCGTAAAACATAAATGAGTCATACAATAGAAATAAATATTGAAATTGTAAAAAAAATTGAGTCAAAAGTAGTGTTTTAGTTGCACATGGTTTGAAAAGTGAACGAAAATGAACCGAGAATGGGGAACTTGTAGCTGTAGAGAAAAAGGTAAAGAGCCCCAGGTCACGCTAAGTGACGTATAGGGAATATGGTGTTAGTGACCATAAATTATACAGACCTTCGACACATGATTTTTGGGGTAATGTGGTCGGTATTACGTCCGTGCTGCTTTACTTTCCCTCCAAAAAAAACCCGTACCATTAAAGGCTGGGTGAACCGGAAACCGTCGGTTGGGATTGAACCCTACCTCTTGTCCTTTGTAGTCCAGTTCACTAACCACTGAGCTATCGCTGCTCTCTACTTGTAGTTGTAGGAGAAGTAATTTATATAGCTAAAGTGGGGTAGATGGAAAGATTGGGACTTCTGAGAAGATGGCGATCATGTTAGCAGACATTTAAAGAGTGCCATCAATAGAACGTGAACTGGGCTACAAAGGGCAAGGGGTAAGGTTCGATCCCAACCGACGGCTTCCGGGTTCACCCAGTCTTTAATGAGTACCGGATTTTTTCTGGGAAAGTAAAGCGGCACGGGCGTAATACCGACCACATTACCCCAAAAATCATGTGCTGAAGGTCTGTATAATTTATGGTTACTAACACCATATTCCCTATACGCCACTTGGCGTGACGGGGGCTCTTTACTTTTTTTTTTTTTTTTAACTTATCAATAGAGCTGTTTTTTCTTTTTTTTTTTGTGGTGGTTTGACAGCTAATGGTATTTTCTGTGGTTTTAACTTTTACATTTATTCGAAAAAAAAGTAATTTTAATGCCATGAAAAATACACTAACAACAAAACAAGTAACACCAGGGCTGAAACTAAGAATAGCTAAATGTTATTATAAAAAAGTAACCACTGAGCTATCGCAGCTCCCAGCAAAATGTTATATCATCTCAATATTCCTGTATGGTGCAGAAACATGGACATTAGACAAAAAATTGGAACAGAAAATTGAAACTTTTGAAATGTGGATTTATAGAAGAATAGGTAGAATTGGATGGAAAGAAAAGAAAACAAACGATAAAGTTTTAAAACAACTAAAAATGAAAATAAAACTACTAAATACAATTCAGAAATACAAATGAAATTTTTAGGGCATGTTAAACAACACAACAACCTAATAAAAGTAATATTGGAAAGGAAAATACAAGGTAAAAGAGGCAGAGGCAGACCAAGACTAACATGGACGAGTAACATCAAAAGATGGACATGTTAGCCTATGACAATCTGCACCATCAAAGCAAGAGACAGAGTGGAATGGCGCTCCATGGTAGCCAACCTTCGATGTGGAGACGGCACTCAATGATGATGACATTTACTAGAACGAATTTGAGTTGAAAGTGGATGTGGACATTGTCTTCTCAATGATGTCCCCTGCAATTGTCGCCCACTCAGCCGACTTTGGCTGGTACTGAAGTTCGATCTTGCAAACGCCATAACCAACAATACAAAATAGGGGCATGACGCGCTTTTTTTTTTTTACATAGAATAATGCAGATGTTATAACAGTTTCAGTTTCCTTGTTTGTTTTAATTGTCTTTTCGAGGAAACTGGAGTAAGGAAGTGACTATCTACTCAATTTTCGAGGGAAGTTGTGTGGAATCGTCGACTGTTCAACCGATTAGGGCTGTAAGGTTGTCGACTCTGCCAACAAAATTTGCCAAAATGCTTTCAGTGCTATGTCGGGGGGAAATGTGCCATGTACTTGAGCGGATATTGAAAATTCTTGACTGCAGTGAAACTGTTTCTATATACAGAACAGGTGAGACCCTGGTAGCGCTGTGGTTAGTGCAGCCACTTATCAACATGAAGGTTCAGAATTTAAATTCCATTTGAGGGAAAACAGTTTTCCGATCTTAAAAGTTCTCTGGATCAACCCAGTCTCTGTAAGTAGGTACGGGAGAAATTTATTCTCTGAAGGAAAGGTAGCGAGGAAAGGAAATTGCCAATAATAGGCGGTACCCATTTACGACTGGATAAACCTAGAGGAATATTAGGGGAATAGCCGTCCTTAATGTAAAAAAATATCTGTCGTTGGATGGGGCGGAATAATCAGAAATGATCAACACGTGGGAAAGCGAAAACAGCAAAGTGTGTGGTACATTAGAGGCATATTCATGTCACGAGAGACGAATATGGCTGACCACCGTGAAAGAGATTGAAGCCATAAAACGCGCAATCCCAAAGAAACCAATGGAGAGAAATTCTAAATTATGTCAGAAGAAAGATTTAACAATATGTACATGGGTAGTTATAATTCTTTACCAAGAAGAAAAAATCTTCTAGTTAAAGAAAACAAATGAGATTTTTAGGGCATTTTAAATAACACAGCTGCCTACTACAATTTGGAAGGGAAAATACAAGGTCAAAGAGGCAGACCAAGATTAACACGGAGAGTAATATCAAAAGACGGTCAAGTCAGGGCTATGACAACCTGCACTATCAAAGCAAGAGATTGGCGTTTAATGATAGTCAACCTTCGATACTGAGAGGGCACATAATAATGATGAACCTAAAAGCCATCGAATAGGTTTCTTAGTAAAAATGTAAAGAGTTCCCGTCACGTCAAGTGGCGTATAGGGAATATGGTGTTAGTGACCATAAATTTTACAGACCTTCGGCACATGATTTTTGGGGTAATGGGGTCGGTATTACGCCCGTGCCGCTTTACTTTCCCAGACAAAATACGGTACACATTTAAGGCTGGGTCAACCCGGAAGCCGTCGGTTGGGATCGATAATATTGGAAGGGAAAATACAAGGTAAAAGAGGCAGAGAAGACCAAGACTAAAATGGACGAATACTATCAAAAGATGGACACGTCAGCCTATGACAACGTGCACCATCAAAGCAAGAGACAGAGCAGAATGATGCTCCATGGTAGCCAACCTTCGATTTGGAGACGGCACTCGATGATGATAAGTATAAGGTTAAAAAGTTAATTAATGAAACTGAACATACAAGTTTGTGGTAAAGGACAGAACCGAACATAAATGTATATAACTAGCGTGCATAGGAAAGTCAGCATTTACAATTTTTATCATCCTTTACGAAATACTGAAACACCTTTTAGTCTTCTGGAGGGCAGTCCGGTCGATTTCATCAATCAGTAATTAGTTCTTGTACAGACAGCAGCATCTAGAAGTTCGTATCAAGCATTCAGAAATGGGAGTTGAGGGCAGACAGCCCTCGCGATCGCCTCTCAAATCTTGTTACATGTCTCAGTGTCCACTCGTGGATTTCCACTCAATAAACGAGGCTTGCAGAGGGTCATCGTAATATTATTTCCAAGGAAAAGTTGCTTCAAATTATGAGTGGTCGAATTTACCAGATTTTTAAATACTGAAATTGTTATTTAAAGTATGTTGACAAATTTGATATGGAAAGTAGAAATAGTAAATAAGAGAGGGGGTGTGGAGGTTGGTAGGAGTGGGAGCAAAATATATCCAGGAAGTTGGAGAGATTGTGATGTGGTAATTTGTTAAGAGTGATTGTACTATCATAATCATCATCAAGTACCAAGCCTGCTGGCGTAGGTGATCATGTCTCTCCACAACTTTCGATCACGACAGTTATTTATCTTTTTTTTTTTTTACCTTCTGCCAAGCCATTCTCTTAAGCTGTTTGGTATCTTTTCTCTTTGCTTCCCTCTATCTCTTCGTCCCTCAATTTTTTTCCAGTTGTTACAATATATTCCAGCTGTTCTCTTCTCATTACATGACCAAAAAATGATGATTGTTTCTTCCTAATATTAGAAATTACCTCTCGTTTTGCTTTCACCTCTTTCAGAACGTTTTCATTACTCTTCTTAGCTGTCCATGGTATTCTCAATACTCTTCTGTACAATCACATTTCTACAGCCTCCAGTGATTTTCTTGTCTGTTGTCCTATTGTCCATGATTCACATCCATATGTAAAGACTGGCTCTACATAACATTTAAGAACTCTTTTTCTTGTTTCTGTTGTCAAAAATGGATTGCACAGTATCTTCCTCATTTTTTGGAAAGCTGCTGGAAAGATTGTACTGCAAGAAAGAGTAAATTGGACGGGGTTGGGGAGAGAGGGAATGATGGAAAGAGAGTGGAGGGGAAAAAGTGAGGAATTGACAAAGCGATGAAGGGATAGAGTGAGGAAAAGAGTATATGGGAAGGCAGAGAGAGTGGGTTTGGAAGAGAAAGGGGAAAGTGAGGTATGGGAGAGAATAGAGAAGGCAGAGAGAGTGGGTTTGGAAGAGAAAGGGGAAAGTGAGGTATGGGAGAGAATAGAGAAGGCAGAGAGAGTGGGTTTGGAAGAGAAAGGGGAAAGTGAGGTATGGGAGAGAATAGAGAAGGCAGAGAGAGTGGGTTTGGAAGAGAAAGGGGAAAGTGAGGTATGGGAGAGAATAGAGAAGGCAGAGAGAGTGGGTTTGGAAGAGAAAGGGGAAAGTGAGGTATGGGAGAGAATAGAGAAGGCAGAGAGAGTGGGTTTGGAAGAGAAAGGGGAAAGTGAGGTATGGGAGAGAATAGAGAAGGCAGAGAATGAAAAAGGGGAGAGTGGAGTAGGGAGAGATTGAGGAATGGAGAAGGAGGAGAATTTGAGAAAAGAGAGATGGAGAAATGGAGAGAATGGAGAAGGGGAAAAATGGAGAAGGGAGAGAGTGAGGGAGAGAGAGAATGGCAAAGGTGGAGAATAAGGGAGAGAGAGAATGGATAAAGAGGAGAGTGAGGAAGGGAGAGAATGGAGAAGGGAGGATGGAAAAGGGATAGAGTGAGCAAGAGAGAGAGAGAGAGAGAGAGTAAATGTGCAACGGTGAGAGATAGTGGAAGAAAAAGTGAAACTGCAGAATAGAGAGAGTGTAGAAGGGAGTGAATGGAGAAGGAAGAGAGTGAGCAAGTGTGATAATGTAGAAAGAGGAATGTGTGGAAGGGAGAAAGTGTGAATGAGAAAGTGTAAATGAGCATGTGTGAGAGACATAGTGAAAGAATAAGTGAACCTGCGTAATGGAGAGAGTGAAAAAGGGAGTTATTGAGGAAGGGAGAGAGTGAAGAAGGGATATATTGAGGAAGGGAGAGAGTTGAGGAGGGACATATTGGGGAAGGGAGAGAGTGAAGAAGGTATATATTGAGGAATGGAGAGAGTGGAGAATGGATATATTGAGGAAGGGAGAGAGTGGAGAAGGGATATATTGAGGAAGGGAGAGAGTGAAGAAGGGATATATTAGTGAAGGGAGAGAGTGGAGAAGGGATATATTGGGGAAGGGAGAGAGTGAAGGTAGATGTTGAGGAAAGGAGGGAGTAAAGGAGGGATATATTGAAGAAGGGAGAGAGTGAAGGAGGGAGATATTGGGGAAGGGAGAGAGTGAAGAAGGGAGATATTGGGGAAGGGAGAGAGTGAAGAAGGTAGATATTGGGGAAGGGAGAGAGTGAAGAAGGGATATATTGGGGAAAGGAGAGAGTGAAGAAGGTAGATATTGGGGAAGGGAGAGAGTGAAGAAGGTAGATATTGGGGAAGGGAGAGAGTGAAGAAGGTAGATATTGGGGAAAGGAGAGAGTGAAGAAGGTAGATATTGGGGAAGGGAGAGAGTGAAGAAGGTAGATATTGGGGAAAGGAGAGAGTGAAGAAGGTAGATATTGGGGAAGGGAGAGAGTGAAGAAGGTAGATATTGGGGAAGGGAGAGAGTGAAGAAGGTAGATATTGGGGAAGGGAGAGAGTGAAGAAGGTAGATATTGGGGAAGGGAGAGAGTGAAGAAGGTAGATATTGGGGAAGGGAGAGAGAGTGAGGGATGGAGATATTGGGAAGGGAGAGAGTGAAGAAGGGATAAAAGTGAGGAAGTGAGAGAATGAGGTAGGGAGAGAGTGAATGAGCAGTGAAGATAGAGTGACAGATAGTAAGCAAGAAGGTAAATGAGAGATGAAAGAAATGTGGGAAAGGAAGAGAGAGAGAGAGAGAGAAAGAAAGATAAAGAAAGAGGGTGAAGATGAGAGGAATGGTCGAGAGAGTGAGAACGCGAAGAGATACGATAAAGGAGTGCTGAAGAGGGAGTGATGATTCGAAGAAAAAAGAATGGAAGGAAGAGAGAGGGAACAAAGATGGGAGAAAGTAGACTGGAGGAAATGAGTGAGAGGAATGGAGAAATTGAAATAGAGTAAATTGTAGAAGATGAAGAATAGAAATGGAGAGGATGAAATAGAAGGGAGGTGGAAAAGTAAGGTATAGTGAGGAAAAGAGTGAAACAGAAAAAATGGTGAGACAGAGAAAGAGAAATGGGGAGGGTGAAAATGTAAATGGGAGATATAAAGAGTCAGTGAGATAGATGGATAAAGTAGGGGAGAAAGTAACAGAGATAAAGAAAGAGTGAGGGATAGAAGGAAGAAGAAGATAAGAGAAAGAGAGAGAGAGAAAACGGAGAAAGCGAAAGGTCGTGAGAGAAGAGGAAAAAACATGGAAAGAGGAGGAAAGACAAGAGCGAGAGAGTTATATGGAGGATGATGTGCGTCAGAGAGAGAGAGAAGGGGGGATAAGGGGGATACTATTAAGGAATAACTAAAGCACACTGAGCCAATTCGGACCTATGGAAGTGAATTATGGACAGTAGACAAATGAACAGATAATTAGAGGCCACAGAGATGGGATTTCTCAGAAAAATGTTGAGTGTTCCCTAGACAGCTAAAAAAGGCCAATGAGGAAATTCTCAAAGAGGCCAACACAACAAGGGAGCTCTTAAGAAACATCAGAAAGAAACAATCGACATTTTCTGGCACATCATGAGAAGAGGAAAGTTGGAATACTTGGTTACAACTGGCAAAATACGGGGAAAGAGAGATCGCGGACGACAATGAGGGAAAATACTAGATAGCTTGGTGTCATGGCAGGGAAAATAGTCTACAACAGAATTGATGCAATGTACTGTGGATCGAGAAATGTGAATGGACATGATCGCCTACGCCGACAGGTATGGCACATGACGAATATGATGAAATAGACTGAAAGAGAATAGTTGAGAAACATCAAAAACGAAAAGGACGATGAGAAATGCTTGGCTAAAAATGGTGACATTTGTAAATAAGAAGCCATTTAATGAACATCTATCTAGACTCCATCTATCTAGAAAAAAATGAGGAAAATACTATGCAATCCATTTTTGACAATAGAAACAAGAAAAAAAGTTCTTAAATGTTATGTAGAGCCAGTCTTAACATACGGATGCGAGTCATGGACAATAGGACAACAGACAAGAAAATCTCTGGAGTCTGTAGAAATGTGGTTTTACAGAAGAATGTTGAGAATACCATGGACAGCTAAGAAGAGTAATGAAGATGTTCTGAGACAGGTCAAAGCAAAAAGAGAGCTAATTTCCAATATTAGGAAGAAACAATCATCATTTCGTTTTTGGCCATGTAATGAGAAAAGAACAACTTGAATATATTGTAACAACTGGGAAAATTGAGGGACGAAGAGATAGAGGGAAGCAAAGAGAAAAAATAACAGACAGCTTAAGAGAATGGCTTGGCAGAATGTCAACAACAGAAATGATAAATAGCTGCCGAGATCGAAAGTTGTGGAGAGACATGATCACCTACGCCACTAGGCCCGGTACTTGATGATGATGATCTAGACTCCAATAGATCTAGCTAGACTCCAAACGTTTCAAGTCTCCAAAGTTTTGGTCCATTAAAGTCTGGACCACCCACTCTGGACCCTTAAAAGTATAGAGTCTATCGTTGTAAATGCATTAACTTTTTCGACTGGAGATAAGGGGCTCCGGGTCCTATTTACTTCGGTGCTGATAAATCACATTTTAAGTCTTGGATTAGTATACTTTCAGAAAATTAGCGTGTAGACCTATTTAATTTATTTTATTTTGTAGACAAGCCAGAGACATCGGCTTAGCGTCCAAACGGGAGAATACGTGAGCCAGGTGTATTGGTTATAGGAAGTAAATAGGGTTGTTCTTTACTACCGGTATTATCTACTTCTGTTCATAACCACTGACCAACACAGAAGTGTATAGGAAGCATGCGCTGGGGTGTTTGGTAGTCATCATCATTATCATGTGCCATACCGGTTGGCGTAGGCGATCATGTCCTTCTACAATCTTCTATCTGTAGCGCATCGTATCAGTTCTGTTGTTGACTGTTTTCCATACCATGACACCAAGCTATCCAGTATTTTTTTCTTTTTGTCGTCCGCTATCTCTCCTTCCTTTTATTTTGCCAGTTGTAACCAAGTATTCGAACTTTCCTCTTCTCATGATGTGCCTGAAAAATGTTAATTGTTTCTTTCTGATGTTTTTTAGGAGCTCCCTTTTTTTGTTGGCTTTTTTGAAAACTTCCTCGTTAATCTTTTTTTAGCTGTCCAGGGAATATCAAAGAGGCCTGTTTGGTAGTACAAAAGTTAATTCTTTATCTTCTTGTATCATCATCATTGTGTGTCGTCTCAGCTCGAAGATTAGCTACAATGTAGCACCATTCCGTTTGGTCTCTTGCTTTGATTGTGCAGTTTTTTATAGGCTGACTTGTCCATCTTTTGATGTTACTCGTCCATGTTAGTCTTAGTCTGTATCTGCTTCTTTTATCTTTTATTTTCTTGTATAATCAGTGACTATCCTTTGCAAAATGTCCTTGGTTAGGCTGACACATTTTGTTATTTCATCCACGGTTCCGGACTATGTTTTGTTCAGACTCTCTCTCTATTTTTGTTCGTGTTTCATTCCAACATACACTGCATGCTAATTTTTTCGTTATGGTTTCTAGATGTAGCCTGTAAAAAAAAAAAAAAAAAAGTACCCCCGTCACGCCAAGTGGCGTATAGGGAAATATGGTGTTAGTGACCATACATTTTACATACCTTCAGCACATGGTTTTTGGGGCAATGTGGTCAGTATTACGCCCGTGCTGCTTTACTTTCCCAGAAAAAAATTAGGTACCCATTTAAGGCTGGGTGAACCCGGAATACATTGATCGAGAAGGGGATACGAGCAAGGAAATTAGAATCAGAATAGCTAAAGCAGCAATGTCTTTTAGAAGCCTTGAAAAGTTGTGGAAATCAAAACTTATCAGCACAAACACAAAACTTAGGCTATTCAAATCAAATGTACTATCAACCCTTACGTATGCGTGTGAAAGCTGGAAAACAACAAGAGATATAGAAACAAAGTTGAACGCATTCGAAAATAAATGTCTAAGGAAAATACTTGGTATAGCATGGAACGAATTCAAAACAAACGGGGAAATTAGAGAAATCGCCAATCAACCACTAATATCTTCAGTAATAAAGAAAAGACGATGGTCATACGTTGGACATGTGATGAGAAGAGATAATAATCGAATAGCAAAGCAAACTCTCATATGGGAAACAACAGGTAAAAGAAAAAGAGGAAGACCCAGGGAGACACTGAGAAGAACATTGATGAGAGCGGCAAGAGCAGCAGGAATCGGCTCCCTCAATGAGATAGAGTTCCTTGCACAGAACAGAGACAAATGGCGAGATTTGATAAAATATCTTTAAAAGAAAACTGCTAGAACAAAAAATTCATATAGGAGAAGGTGTATCTTGGTCTACGCCCTATGGGCCGGTTACGGCTCGAAAGGTCAATAGATAGATAGAACCCGGAAGCCGTCGGTTGGGATCGAACCTTACCCCTTGTCCTTTGTAGTCCAGTTCACTAACCACTGAGCTATCGCGGCTCCCATTGATGTAGTCTGAGTACGTGATTTATCTAAATCCAACTTCTACTCATTATCACTGCTCCCGTTTCATCTTTATAACTGCAGCTGAATTAACACTTTTCAAATTAAAATTTCATTTTTTTTTTCGTTCGCCAGCTTTTACCTCTGACGAAGTCCCTAGAGACTAGGAACTGAATTGTGCATGTTAATCCATTTTTCCCTGGCAGCCGTGAGCACAGGGGTCCCTCGCCGCACAGGCAGATAGAATTTCATATAAAATATATCATAAAACATATATTATCGTGAAGCGAAACTATACAGTAATAAAAGACTGACAAGAGGTAACGACTCATAACGGAGTCGCTGTCTTCAGTGCTCAGCGAATGAAAGCTGACCAATACCATAAATCGTCCACAAGATTAGTTAGTTTTTGGAAGTCACAAGAGGGGTCCTCGCCAGTGTTATAAAGCTCGTGCGCTGTGTTGGAATCTTCACGAGAGATCAAGAACGAGTTATACACTATAGTGGATATTGATCCCTGTATGATGATCATGACTATGATACACATTACAAGAATGTGACGTCAGCTTCGTCTACAGAGTAATTTCCCCTGCAAGATTCAATTAAGAATAATGCTTTGCCTCTTCGGGAGCCGCGATAACTCAGTCATTAGACAACTGGACTACAAAGGACAAGAGGTCGGCTACAATCCTGACCGACGGCTATTCTGGTTCACCCAGCCTTAAATGGGTACCGGATTTTTTTCTGGGAAAGTAAAGCGGCACGGGCGTAATACCGACCACATTACCCTTTAAAATCATGTACCGAAGTTCTGTAAAAATTATGGTCACTAACACCATATTCCCTATACGCCACTTGGCGTGACAGGGGCTCTTTACTTTTTTTATATACTTTGCCTCTTCACGTGTCCAAAAAATGTCATTTGTCTTTGTTGAATTGTGTTAAGTAGTTCTCTTGTCATTTTCTGCTGATTCAGAACGTCCTTGTTTGTCTTCTTTCCTTTCCCTTCAAGTATCCCTATTTTTCTATAAACCGACATCTCAATGACTTCGATTTTCTTCTCTCTTTTCTTGCTTGCTTGCTTGTTTTGTTGCTTGTTTTCTTGCTTGCGTTCGTCCGATGACTAAAGAGTATTCCTCTTCATCATCCGCCCTTAAAAGGACGTTAACTGCGCTGTGTTATGGTTTGCAGTATAACTGTTATATTTGCGCGTTTCGGCCCAACACATCCGACTTCAGCACGATATTTTTGAGTACCGGGTTGTCTTCTCTCTTCGATCCCTACCCGCTTGGCCAGACTAGAAAGGTTAGTCTGTTACTAGAGGCACCACGGAGATGTGGAGCAGGGTCAGGATGGTTCTGGTTCACCGATCCTGGCGCATGCCATCAGCTGTGGGTCAAAGACAACTTCCAGCTCTAGTGCTGTGAGGTACGCCTTTGCCTTCTCTGTTTTCTTATTTAACCTCTATCTTTCTGCACCATACACGAAATGTTCAGTAGAAATAACATTTTACTATTCGTAGAGATAGTTCTGATTTCATTCACTTTGATGTGGTTATGTTTTTCATGTTGTTAAAATTCCTTCTTGCCATCTCTATTTGTTTATTCCCGCCTTACATTTTCCATCACTTGTTATATATAACACGTTCACGATAGCTATTTTTTTAACTCTCTCTGACCTCTTTACATTAACTTTGATCTACACTTGTATTTAACTCTCTCTGACCTCTTCACATTAACTTTGATACACACTTGTATTTAACTCTCTCTGACCTCTTTACATTAACTTTGATATACACTTGTATTTAACTCTCTCTGGCCTCTTTACATTAACTTTGATACACACTTGTATTTATCTCTCTCGGACCTCTTTACATTAACTTTGATATACACTTGTATTTAACTCTCTCCGTACGTTTCGACGCACTGTGCGCAATTCCAATTTCGGCCGCGCACGTTTCGCCGCCCAATGCGTCACTTTTATTTAATTGGTGTGAACCATCATCAAACCATATTCTCTTTACGAGTCTTGTACCATCCTGGTGTTGGTGGAATCTAATAATCATCATGTACCATGCCGGTTGGCGTAGGCGATCATGTCCCTCCACAATCTTCTATCTACAGTGCATCGTATCAGTTCTGTTGTTGATTGTTTTCCATGCCATGACACCAAGCTATCCAGTATTTTCTCCCTTTGTCGTCCGCGATCTCTCTTTCCTTTTATTTTGCCAGTTGTAATCAAGTATTCCAACTTTCCTCTTCTCATGATGTGCCCGAAAAATGTTGATTGCTTCTTTCTGATGTTTTTTTTTTAAAGATCCCTTTTTGTGTTGGCCTCTTTGAGAACTTCCTCATTGGTCTTTTTATCGGTCCAGTGAACTTTCAACATTCTTCTGAGAAATCCCATCTCTGTGGCCTTTAATCGTCTTTTCATTTGTTTGTCTACTGTCCATGATTCGCTTCCATGGAATCTAATACCTTCTTCAATTATCTAAAAATTCATATATAATAAGTTATATGTAAGATAAATATAAATATGTGGATTGATTCTTAAAACCATGAAAAAATGTCTCTGAAATCTTTTCCGTTGCAATTAAAAAAAAGTTCCCGTACAGAAAAAGTTAAGGTATAACTTCAATAAATAATATTGCAAATACAAACACAAATAATAATAATATCACAATAATAAAAATATGGTATAAAAACGCTCTTTATGACATAAAATCATACTCGGATAAAAAAAAAATGTCTTACGATCCGTGGATTCACGACTTGCAAGGTTTAATTTGCTGTCATTTTCCCACTGGCATGTGATCACAAGTCAGCGAAATTGGCGTCACTGCCTAATTCATTTACAGGATAATCTTACCCAAGATGAGTTAGGGCTGGGGGTATCAGCTTCTCTGGCCGTAATTAAGTCCTGACAGAGATTGAAGCTTTGATGCTGGATGATCTCTAAATATAGAGCAACAGAGATGATAGGATCGGTCTTGTGACAGTTATGGAATGGAGGCAGGTTTGTGATTCATTCATTGTTTGTTGTTTTCGGTAGCAACATAATATGGGAGAAAAGATAATAAAAATATATCTCACTGCAACAGCAACTGCAGGATAATAAAAATAGATCTCACTGCAACAGCAACAGTAGGCTAGTAAAAAAATAGATATCAGTGCAACAGCAACAGTAGGCTAGTAAAAAAATAGATATCAATGCAATAGCAACAGTAGGCTAGTAAAAAATAGATATCAATGCAACAGCAACAGTAGGCTAGTAAAAAATAGATATCAGTGCAACAGCAACAGTTGGATGGTAAAAATAGATCTCACTGCAACAGCAACAGTTGGATAATAAAAATATATCTCACTGCAACAGCAACAGTTGGATAATAAAAATATATCTCACTGCAACAGCAACAGTTGGATAGTAAAAATATATCTCACTGCAACAGCAACAGTAGGCTAGTAAAAAATAGATATCAGTGCAACAGCAACAGTTGGATAGTAAAAATATATCTCACTGCAACAGCAACTGTAAAAAAAGACATAAATAAGGTACCCCCGTCACGCCAAGTGGCGTATAGGGAATATGGCGTTAGTGACCATTAATTTTATAGACCTTCAGCATATAATTTTTGGGATAATGTGGTCGGTATTACGCCCGTGCCGCTTTACTTTCCCAGAAAAAAAACTCCGGCACCCATTAAAGGCTGGGTGAAAACCGGAAGCCGTCGGTTGGGATCGAACCCTACCTCTTGTCCTTTGTAGTCCAGTTCACTAACCACTGAGCCATCGCGGCTCCCTAACAGCAACTGTAGGTTAATAAAAATATATCTCACTGTAACAGCAACTGTAGGTTAATAAAAATATATCTCACTGTAACAGCAACTGTAGGTTAATAAAAATAGATCTCACTGTAAAGGAACTGTAGGTTAATAAAAATAGATCTCACTGTAACAGCAACTGTAGGTTAATAAAAATAGATCTCACTGTAACAGCAACTGTAGGTTAATAAAAATAGATCTCACTGTAACAGGAACTGCAGGTTAATAAAAATAGATCTCATTGCAATAGCAACTTTGAAACTTTCATACTGTCCTAGATAGTGGACCTTTTTTAGTATGGACTTTTGGATCCAAGCTGTGGAATAGAGTTTGTGTTCCCTCGACCGCTGCAGGATTTGTGTTTGGATAAAGATTACTTTAAGCTAAAATTTGCCTGGATATTAAACTTTATAGATTCGCGCCCGTGCTACGGAGTTCGTACATATGGCAGCGGTTCATTTTGGTGAATCAGGGGATGTGAGTACTACCCTCAAACGGCGAGAAATCGATGTGAGTCTTACGCCTAGTAATTGAGAGCTGTAATATAAATGCCTTTAGATTTGTTCGGCACCAATTACTTTCAGCTCCTTAATGTAGATTGTTGTGCCATGTCAATGGAGAGTTCCACTTTAATGATTTAGTGCCAGCCTATCAGGGTTTGTGCATCTGGCTGCGTTTTGCAGAGTGAAGCAAGCGCTGTGAGTGCATCCATTTTATTTACAATGTTCGTGTTACGTTATAACGATGGACGATCTTTTATCACTATGTGTTTCATTGAAAATAATGGCCAGATAATGATTTCGATGCTGTTCGTGAATCTTCAGCCCTGTTGCGGACTCCCGTATCGTCACCTTAGTCAACGCGGCATGTTGCCTAATTTGAGGAGAGCTGGGAGGAGAACGGCGGAGGACTTGTACAACCAGATTATCGGATAATCCGACTACTAATTAAATAACTAAATAAACAAAATATTCGAAACTGATTAAAGAAAAGAAAAATGACTTCCCTGTGTCGTGGACCCTTTTCTTTAACCAAGTTCGATTATTTCGTCTTGGATGTTTAGTTACTAGTTAGCTATGTAGTTTTGGATGTTTAGTTATTAGTTAGCTATGTAGTTTTGGATGTTTAGTTATTAGTTAGCTATGTAGTTTTGGATGTTTAGTTATTAGTTAGCTATGTAGTTTTGGATGTTTAGTTATTAGTTAGCTATGTAGTTTTGGATGTTTAGTTATTAGTTAACTATGTAGTTTTGGATGTTTAGTTACTAGTTAGCTATGTAGTTTTGGATGTTTAGTTACTATTAGCTTTGTAGTTTTGGATGTTTAGTTACTAGTTAGCTTTGTAGTTTTGGATATTTAGTTACTAGTTAGCTATGTAGTTTTGGATGTTTAGTTACTAGTTAGCTATGTAGGATTAGTTTTATTTACTTACATATTTGTGTGTGCGTGTTGTTTGTTTGTTCCCGCTGAAGGCCTATTGAGATGAACCGTCGTTCAAATCTGTGTCGTCTACTAATCACATAAAGCTTTTACCATACCATTTTTTCTCTTTTTTTTTCAATTCTCCCTCACATTTAACTTTACTGCAGCTTCGCATTTGTATGCATTCATTTGCATTTCTTTGCCTCCCCCCCCCCCCCACTACAAATACATTTGGTTCGTTATGCGATCGGATCTGTCTATGAATATAGGCAGATTCGAGAGAAGTTGCTCAGTAGTAGGCAACTTTTTGTATAGAGCTTCACAGCAGGAGGAAATCTGATCATCAGAAGTAGTTCCCCTTCGAGCATGTGTTTCAACCCTTTAGCTTTCCTGACACTCTAGGGGAGGTGGGACCGCCTGGGTCATGACTCCCAGTGGTCGACCTCCTGCTGCATTGCCTCTAAGGCTCACACTACATACCCGGCACAAGATCTTCTTCTTTTTCTACCTTTCCGCTCCCTGTGGAGCATAGGTCTTCTACAAACACTCTCCAAGCTGTTCTGTTTCTTGCCAATCTTTTAAGATCAATCCATGTCTTCCCCATCATCTTCATCTATGTTCCTGTATGTCTTCTCCAAGAATTTCTTGGTCTTCCTCTTTGTCTTTTCCCCTGGGGGTTCCAAAAAAGGGCCTGTTGTGTAATACTCTCAGTTGGCTTCCGCAATGTGTGTCCTATTCAGCGCCATCGTCTTTCCCCCGGCACAAGACATTTAATAATAAACACTCGAAAATAGTTCAACTTACATGTCTTACATTAGCACGTTGCTGTGCTTTCCAGTCGAAATGAAGTGGTCAATGCAGCATCAGCATCCTTTTATAGACCAGTCGGATCGGGGACACCTTGCACCAACCCGGTGTCCGACTTACGTGGGAATCCGGAAGTCGACGGTGTTGATTAGCGCCTAGTTGTCTGGCCTTCAGGTTATTGAGGACTTTATTATTTGAACTGCCAACATCCGGTGATGCTCCCCTACGGTCAATGATGTAATTTAGGTTCCAGAGACGTTGCTCAGTAAAACAGTATCAAACATAAGACACTAACAATTTTTTTTTCCATTTTACAAGTTCGGCCGCATAAGGCCAAATAAAAGAGAACGCTGCGGTTCAAATGCTCATCAGCAAAATTGAACGGCAATATAGAAAAATCATAACAATACATATAAGGTGCAATAGCCATGGAGAACATGTGGCACAATAATAGCAAGGTAGTAAAATTAAAATTATTGCGGACATATCTTCCCGATAGCAACCTAAGGTTGTAAATCATGGACAATCTCGAAAGCAGCAAGGAATAAAATCGATTCATTTGAGACAAAATGCTGCAAAAAAAATTTTTAAGAGTCATTGTTAAATGGAAATGAGCAATGAAGACATGCTAACAGATGTAAACATTAAAAAGAACTGGCTTATAAGCACACATCTACAGAGAAAATTAAAATACTAAGGCCACGTCAAAAGACAGTGGGTTGGAAAGAACAATAATGGAAGACATGATTCCTCGGCGACTCTCCAGGGGCAGACAAAAAAAAATTGGTTTCAAAAGAACAAGGAGACCTTGACAATAACACTTGAAGAAATCGGACATGTGGCTAGAGATTGAGTTATTTTTTCCAGAAGGGCTGTGACGAATGTTACGTTCTGTGGGAGATCTGGCTACAGATAGAGATTCTTTCAGACGGGCTGTGGTGAATATAACGTTCTGTGGGAGATCTGGCTAGAGACAGAGATTCTTTCTGACGGGCTGTGGTCAATACAAAGTTCTGCAAAGGACATGTCACCTGATGATGGAGATGAAGATAATACAATAGCGAATGTTATAGCTGCCATCCTCTCACGTGATGTGTGTTCAGGCTCTGATTGGCGTTCCCAGAACAAAACGTTTTATTTTTACTGTAGACATCTCTTACACTACACAGCGGTCCCACATTTCCTTATGTATCTTGTACATATATTTTTCATTATCTTCAATGCGATAAAATAAATAATAACAATAATAGTAACAACCATTCACGAATAATTACAGTAGCAACACAATTAATAATGATGCTATTAATATTAAGGGAGCCGCGATAGCTCAGTGGTTAGTGAACTGGACTACAAAGGAAAAAGGGTAGGGTTCGATCCCAACCGACGGCTTTCGGGTTTACCCAGCCTTAAATTGGTACCGGATTTTGTTCTGGAAAAGTAAAACAGCACGTGTGTTATACTGACCACATTACCCCAAAAATCATGTGCTGAAGGTCTGTAAAATATAGGGTCACTAACACCATATTTCCCTATAGGCCACTTGGCGTGTCGGGGGTACTTTACTTTTGTTTTTACTGTTAACATTATGTATAAAATTACTAACATTCTGTAAAACGATTATACACAACAAGCGTAAAACAAACAAAAAATTACATTCGAATTTCGAAACTAAAAATACAAAACAATTTGCTAAAAATGTATCAAAATAAACATAGAGTTATAGATCGTTGCTGTGTAAAAGAACAGAAAAGTTGTTTGTATCGACGGCTCCCTACATTATTGATAGAAAATGTAATTTTAAAGTTTTCGAAAAAAGAGGCCATCCTGGCAAATTATTTTGTTATATTGCAGGGTTATGTGAACCTAGCATGCCTGGTTGGCTATATTTTATAAATAATTTCTAGCCCACGTGAATCAAAAATCTGTTTGAAAAGTGTTGAAATGAAACAGTAGCACGACAGATAAACTGTTTGTGGGATTGTGACAGTCTCGCGAGACAGTCAGTTTACTACTAGTGCGAAGATCTTATCAGAGTTGGTTTCCTCTTTGATTGTGTCTAAAAGCAAAATAATAAAAATAATGGTAGCAATTTGTGCCGATTCGTACAAAGAAATTACGACGGTGGTTTTCTGTTGCCTTTCGTCGGTAGCAATCATCATTTTTTGGGCCATGTAATGAGAAGAGAACAGCTGGAATATATTGTAACAACTGGGAAAATTGAGGGACGAAGAGATAGAGGAGAGCAAAGAGAAAAGATATCAGACAGCTTAAGAGAATGGCTTGGCAGAATGTTGTGGAGAGACATGATCACCTACGCTAGCAGGCCCGGTACTTGATCATGATGATGATGATGATGATGATGAAGATGATGATGATGATGTTGATGATGATGATGAATGGTAGCAACAAAGAAAAAAAGACATCACCGAGATGCACAATAAAGGTAAGTGGAACTATATTAAAACAGGTAAATTAATTTAAATACATGTGAACAATGGTAACCTCAGATGTTAGCTGTGCAACAGAGGTAAGAATGTAGAGATATTAGCTCAGGCAAAATCAGCTTTTCAAAAGATGAGGAAGATACTGTGATATCAAATTTTGAAAATAGAAACAAGAAAAAAAAGGAGTTCTAAAATGTTATTTAGAGCCAGTCTTAAAATATGGATGTGAATCATGGACAATAACAAGACAGACAAGCAAATCAGCGGAAGCTGTAGAAATGTGGTTTTACAGAAGAATGTTAAGAATAACATGGGCAACTAAGAAGAGTAATGAAAATGTTCTGGAAGAGGCCAATCAAAAAGAGAGTTAATTTCCAAAATTAGGAAGGAACAATCAGTTTTATGGCCATGAAATAAGAAGGGAACAGCTGGAATGTATTGTGACAACTAGGGAAATTGAGGGACTAAGAGACAGAGGGAAGCAAAGAGAAAAGATACCAAACAGCTTAAGAGAATGGGTTGGCAGAATGTCAGGAAAGGAAATGATAAATAACTGCCAAGATAGAAAGTTAATTGTAGAGACATAATCACCAACGCCAGCAGTCATGGTACTTGGTGATGATGACGTGTCTTAAGCCAGCACTGTCCCAGTTTTGAAAACGCTTCTTTAAGATAAGCATGTCCTGTTGCCATCTGATAGTGTCTTTGGCAAGCTTTTCTAAAATATAATATGTTGTACAAAGCACTAAAATAACATTTTCAGACGTGCTCATAGAGTAGAGGTGGTCTTCCCTTGTGCGCGTTTAGAACAAGCATTATCTCTGATTCTCAATGTGATGCTTTAAGACCATCAGTTCTTTTCTGCGGCACGATGATTCAGTCTTTAGCTAACTCTTCCAAAGGGCAATATGTTTACACCAAACACCATAATTCTACGTTTGCAGACGTTTTTATAGTGTAGAAAGGGTATTCTATTTTCCTCAAAAGTAGGTAAAATGTCTTAATTTGATTCTTTAAGACCAGAATGTCATGTTTGCTGGCTCTGTATTTAGCAAGGTCTTCCAAACATATAATGTTTACGTAAAACACCATAAGACAGAGTTTCCAGATGTATTTGTTGCGTACAAGAGGTTTTACTTTGCAACTTTTGCTTGAGACTCTCTCCTTGTTTTCTAGAGATCGTCTCAATCAAAGTACAAAAAAAAGTAAAGTACCCCTGTCACGCCAAGTGGCGTATAGGGAATATGGTGTTAGTGACCATAAATCTTACAGACCTTCAGCACATGATTTTTGGGGTAATGTGGTCGGTATTACGCCCGTGCCGCTTTACTTTCACAGAAAAAAATCCGGTACCCATTAAAGGCTGGGTTAACCCGAAAGTCGTCGGTTAGAATCGAACCCTTCTCAATCAAAGTAACCTAACAAAATGACCACATGTTATGTCATACTTTTCCTTCCAGTGCTTTAATGTTGTTAGTGGTTGCCAACCGGGATACTAATTTCAAATACGGTACCATTTTCTTATTCATTTTATTTATTTATTTTTGTGCATGAATTTCTTCTGTGCGTTATACTTTATTGTATCTTTTGTAACTATGATTCTCTTATCATTGGGTTAAGAGCAGAAAGTCACAAATACTTGGGCACAATAATAACAACATCGGACAGAGAAGATCCATCGCACAAATAAAAATGTATAGTAACACAGGCTGAAGTAGCATTTCAGAAATTGAAAAACTTATTGCTGATGTCTATGTCAAAAGAAGTGAGAAAGAGAGTTCATCGGCGTTATATGAAGCAAATCATGAAAAGCAGACAAATGAAAAGAAGATAGAAGATCACAAAGATGGGATTTCTCAGAAGAATTTAGAAGGTTCCCTGGACAACTAAAAAGACAAACCAGGACATTCTTAAAGAGGCCAACACAAAAAAGTAAGAGAAATGAAAAAAAATGTAATTGATGGACGACACAAATTTGAACGACGTTTCGGCTCGATAGGACTTCAGCAGGAACAAACAAACAACACACGTAGATATGTAAGTAAATAAAACTTCCTACAAAATAACTGATAATTAGGCATCTATCTATTGACCTTTCGAGCCGTAGCTGGTACGTGTAAAAAAAAAAGAATAAAAATAACTTCCGTGTAAACTGCAACATGGTCAGAAGGAAAATGAACGAGTGGTGCAGGATACGCGGTGTCGTTGACCAGCCGATGGGAGGGTCAAAGACAAGATAAAGGGTTCTAAAACTATGTGTGGTAGGGGATCAATGTCTAGGTTACCACAACTATAACGTCACCGGCAATGTTTATACGAATCTACGCACCTGTATATGTATATATATATGTGGATGGATGGATGGATCCATGGATGGATGGATGGGTGGATGGTTGAATGGATGGAGAGAGAGAGAGAAAGAAAGAGAGATTGAATGATAAAAAAAATATTAAAAGTTGATGTAGAAACAAATTAATGTAAAAATGAAGCGACAAGAAGACTAAAATGCTCCGTGAAAGGTAAAAGAGTGAGATACATACATGTTTATGAAATAAATAAATGGTGAGATACATATATGTTTATAAAATAAATAAATGGTGAGATACATATATGTTTATAAAATAAATAAATGGTGAGATACATATATGTTTATAAAATAAATAAATGGTGAGATACATATATGTTTATAAAATAAATAAATGGTGAGATACATGTATGTTTATAAAAGAAATAAATGGTGAGATACATATATGTTTATAAAATAAATAAATGGTGAGAAAGATAGTGAGATATACAAATATATGGTGAGTGAGATTAAATATATGGTGAGATACATATATGTTTATAAAATAAATAAATGGTGAGAAAGATAGTGAGATATACAAATATATGGTGAGTGAGATTAAATATATGGTGAGATACATATATGTTTATAAAATAAATAAATGGTGAGAACGATAGTGAGATATACAAATATATGATGAGTGAGATTAAATATATGGTCCTCATCAAGGCCAGCTCCTTGTCGTGGGGATGGGGCTTAACAGTCACCAGGGACTGAAAACTAAGACTGGCCAGGCCTTCCTACAACTGAGCAAGACCACAGTCTGCTCTAGCAAGTTCAAGTGCTGAAGTCGGAGGCAACCAGCCAAAAGGCGCACAACAATCAGGATGCCACGCACTCAATGCATATGGAAGTATGTCTATAACCGCAAATCGATATGGCACTCGCCCTGTGATGGGCACTCAGGCAGGTGCAGCGCCGGGCCCTCAGCCTCGAAAGGGCCCAACCTCTATTACTGGATGTCCTTCTCAACCGCTCTGTGGAGTCAGGGGGCGAGAGAATAGAGCTACTGGCCAATCCAAAATAAGACCACTTAAAATAATGCACTGGAATGCTGAAGGCATCAACAGCAAAAGAGATGGGTACAGTAAAAAGATAGAATTAGAAAATATCCTGCATGAAGAACAAATAAGCATATGCTGTTTGCAGGAAACCCATCTAAACAACGACATAGCCTTGAAGATTAGGGGATACCAGTGCTACCGATCTGACAGAATAAATAGACAAAAGGGTGGAATACTGACTCTTGTAAGGAACAACATTAATGCATGTCAGATTGAAGTGTATATGGATGGGGCGGAATATCAAATACTGCACCTCAGGACAGGAAATACAGACTTCCATCTACTTAACTACTACTGTCCGAGTGACCGCCCACTAGCACTAGACACAATTACATTAAAAGAAAGAATAATTGTATGTGGAGAATTTAACAGCCACTCACAGAGCTGGGGCTATGAAGATATGGACAAGAGAGGTGAAGAGCTTGAAAATTGGCAGGATGACAATGGGCTTATACTATTAAACCAGACAACAGATCCACCAACATTCTACTCCAGATTATGGCATACCACATCTACACCAGACCTTGCTTTCCATTCACCAGACCTGGATTGGAATATCACACGAATTGTTGGGAAACAACTTGGAGGCAGCGACCACCGACCAGTCTTTTTAGTGGTGCAAAATGAGGCCATCAGGGAGAGCAGCACTCTCTCCAGATGGAATTACACAAAGGCAGACTGGAAAATGTATCAACACTACACCAGTGTACTGACTAAAGATATAAATACAGATAGAGACATCAACAAAATAGTTGATGAATTCAGTAGACTAATAATACAAGCTGCCAGTGAAACAATACCTAGAGGGGCACGGAAACACTACAAACCATACTGGAGTAGTGAACTAGAGGAACTGCACAATGACATGGAAACATCTCGAAAGCAAGCAGAAAATAACCCTTGCCAAGAACACCACAACAACTACCAGCATGCTAAAGCCAAATTTCAACGGGCTAAACTACAAGCCAGACGGAGAAGCTGGAAAGAGAAAACAGAGTACTTGAATCTTGAACGAGACCCAAGAAAAGTGTGGAAGCTTGTAAAACAGCTGAATGATGAAGGTACAGAAAGGAACACCAAAATTACACTGAAGAAGGATGGAAACATCCTAATAGGTAAACATGCAGCAAATTACTTTGCAGACTCCTTTGCAAATGACAATAATATTGAAATTAGCCTAGAAAAACGACAAGAGACCCGTTTAAAACAACAAAATGCAAGACAAGAAGAGACCACACATGAAGTAATGGAAACACCCATTACACAAAGAGAGCTAGAGCTGGCAATATCCAAATTAAAAATTAAAAAGTCACCAGGCAATGATGGAGTGTCCAATGAAATGATTAAGAACTTGGGAACTGCAGCTAAAGCAAAACTACTGCAGATCTACAACATTTGCTGGACCACAGGTAGAGTGCCACAGGCATGGAGAGAAGCAATTATGATACCATTACTAAAGCCAGGAAAAGATGGTTCAATGACATCCAGCTATAGACCAATCAGCCTTACAAGCTGTTTGTGTAAAACAATGGAACGTATAATCAATCTCAGACTGCAGTGGTACCTGGAAAGTGAAAATCTCCTTGTCCCACAACAAGCAGGCTTTAGACAGTGTTACTCTACCGAAGATCAAGCAACCTATCTTTCCCAGGAAATTGAAGATGCGTTTCAAGAAAAGAAACTGGTACTAGCAGCATGGATAGACCTAAAGAAAGCATTTGATAAGGTATGGAAGGAAGGGCTTTTGAAGAAACTGAGAAATTATGGAGTAAATGGCAGGATGTACAAATGGGTCAAAGCATACCTGCATAACAGTAGAGCCAGAGTGCAACTGGATGGTCTTAAGAGTAAGAAGGTCTTATTGCGCCAGGGCGTTCCACAAGGAGGGGTACTATCTCCAACACTTTTTCTGATCTACATCAATGACCTAGTTACTGAACTACCACATGGCATCAAAGTGGCAATGTATGCAGATGACTTGGTAATGTGGTGCACAGAGGAGTATGCAACAGTGGCCTCCAAATTGCTACAAAGAGCTATGAATGCACTGAATTCATGGACAAATAGATGGTGTATCAGCATCAATACAGACAAATGCAGTACTACACTTTTCACACTCTCCCCAAAACAAAAAGCAGGAGCCATCTACATAAACAATGAGCCTGTGAAAGAAGACATACAAGCTACATATCTCGGAGTTACATTTGATAACAAACTATCTTGGAAACAGCAGATAAATAAGGCAACCCAAAAAGCAAGGAGGAAATTGGCTATTCTAAGAAAGTTGTGTGGAACCACATGGGGTGCGAGTGGGAAAATACTCAGTAAAGTTTACCAACAGAGTATACGCCCACATTTAGAATATGGATCATCCGCATGGTGCTCAGCATCAAACACCACATTGCAAGAACTGGATAAAGTACAAAACCAGGCACTTAGGGTCATCACAGGAGCAATGAAATCAACACCAATATTGGAGATGGAGAAATTGTGGAGGATACCACCACTGAGAGAACGGAGAGACACAAAGGTGCTGATACAGGCAGAAAAATTTGTATGCATGCCGAGACATCCAATGAAGGACAGATTCCAAAATCTTGCATTGGGACGACTTAAGAGAAGCAGCTTTATCCACCAAGCCAAGCGTATTAGTAGACAAACGCCAGACATGCCAAGAGTTGTTAAACCCCTTCTGCCCATACCAGAACAGACTCCCTGGACAGATGAATCAGGATTATCAGTTCAAATACGGACAGAAGTGAAAGGAGTAGTTGACAAAGAGGAACAAAATAGTCTACAGCGAAAAACAATAACTCTCAGTTTCCTGGATGAAGAATACCCAAAAGACCTATGGATTCGTGTGTACACAGATGGATCAGCACAGAATGCAGTAAAGAATGGGGGAGCAGGTGCATATATAGAGTGCCCAGGTGACACTAGGAATATGAATAAAATGGCAACAGGGAAATATTGTCACAATTATGATGCAGAAATGCAAGCAATAAAGTTGGCAATAGAAAAACTGCTGAACAGTAATCTTAGCCCACAGCCTGTAGTGTTTTTGACAGATGCAAGATCAGTACTCCAGGCACTACAATCCAGAAAATTGCCACATCTGCAGACCTTATTGACTGAACTCTGCAAGCACCACAGGGTTGCCCTGCAGTGGATCCCGTCTCACTGTGGAATACCAGGAAATGAGAAAGCAGATCAGTTGGCAAAGGAAGGTTCAACAGGCACACAACTAGATACACCAGTTACATGCCATCATAAGAAGCAGATAATCAAATCAATCAGAGGACCACAAGCCCCAAATCAGGATGCCTTTCATAATATGAATAGATATGAACAAGTTATCATTATACGCCTAAGAACAGGACACAATCGACTCCATAGTCACATGTATACAAAATTCAAGATCGGCACATCAACTACTTGTACATGTGGACAGGCACCCCAGACTGCTGAACACATACTTCAAGACTGCACTGAATATAGTAGACTGAGGAAAATCCATTGGCCCATAGATACAACACTACAGACAAAACTATATGGGCCACTGCAAGAATTACAAAAGACAGTAAAATTTATACAGGAAACGACATTGCAGATATAGACAATACTTCAGGCGAACGAAAGATAGATAGATAGATAGAAATATATGGTGAGATAAATATATGGGGAATGAGATAAATACATGGTGAGATAAATATATGTTGAGTGAGATAAATATCATGGAGGGATCCAGTCATCATACTTCGCCTACGCACTGGCCACAATAGAATGAGAAATCACATGTTCACCAAATTCAAAATTGGTACAACCAGCCTATGCCACTGTACACTGGACAATATGACTACAAAACATGTTCTACAGGATTGCCCCCAGTACACAGGCCTGAGAATAGCAATGTGGTCCACACCCACCTCCCTGGAAGAGAAACTATATGGGGCAATCGAATCATTTATACAGACAGCTGACTTTATGAGAGAGTCTGGAATCATACTCTGATTGAGTCCTGATCGCAAAGAGAGAGATCAATATATGGTGAGAGAGATGAATGTATGATGAGATAGATGGTAAGTGAAATAAATATATGGTGACAGATTATGAATTATAAAGCAACAACGTTATATAGATAAAAAGATTGAGAAACCGACAGACACACAGGCACAGCCAGACAGACTGACAGATAGATAGATAGATAGATAGATAGATAGATAGACAGACAGACAGACAGACAGACAGACAGACAGACAGACAGACAGACAGACAGACAGACAGACAGACAGACAGACAGACAGACGGACGGACGGACGGACGGACGGACGGACGGACGGACGGATGGACGGACGGACGGACGGACGGACGGACGGACGGACGGACGGATGGATGGATGGATGGATGGATGGATGGATGGATGGATGGATAGATCTTGAATGACACAGTGACACACTGTTCTAGAGCATGTAAGAATCATTTCTTCATAGACCAAAGCGTAGACCGCTAAACCTCATCGCTACCCTTACCAGAGCATACACCCCAAACCTCATCGCTACCCACACCAAAGCATACACCCCCAAACCTCATCGCTACCCACACCAAAGCGTACACCCCCAAACCTCATCGCTACCCACACCAAAGCATACACCCCCAAACCTCATCGCTACCCACACCAAAGCGTACACCCCCAAACCTCATCGCTACCCACACCAAAGCGTACACCCCCAAACCTCATCGCTACCCACACCAAAGCGTACACCCCCAAACCTCATCGCTACCCACACCAAAGCGTACACCCCCAAGCCTCATCACGTAACCAAAACGTGTGTTCTCTTCGCTCTGGCCCTTGTATGAATGGCTCGTACACTCAGCGGATTAATCTGTGGTAGTGAATTCTGGGTACTGGTTGCCAGGGAAGCCGCGAGCGGTGTAGTTCGTTTGTGGTCGTTGCAACAGAAATTATTTCATTTATTTTTTTTCATGTGAATTTTCACTGAAAACATTTGTTGTTACACATGTGGAGAAATACAATTATTATTTCCTTTCATTATGTGAAATGACTGGTTTAAGAAACATATATTCTTGATGTGCTGGACTAAAGGTAAGTGTGTCTTGTAATTTGTTTTGCAATTAGAAAGATAATTTATTTTATATATTATGTTTTTCTTATGGGATTTATGTCATTGATTTAATCGTATTTACGGGTTTACTTTTACAACTTCATTATCATCATGTACCATACAGGTTGGCATAGTCGTTAAGTCCCGTCACAATTCTCTGTCCTTAGTACAGTGCATGGTATGAATTCTGTCATTGATTATCGTCGTTAAGTCCCGTCATAATTCTCTGTCCTTAGTTCAGTGCATGGTATGAATTCTGTTATTGATCATAGTCGTTAAGTCCCGTCATAATTCTCTGTCCTTAGTACAGTGCATGGTATGAATTCTGTTATTGATCATAGTCGTTAAGTCCCGTCATAATTCTCTGTCCTTAGTACAGTGCATGGTATGAATTCTGTTATTGATCATAGTCGTTAA